>JAGVVM010003406.1:0-28965 GCA_019149425.1 Psidium friedrichsthalianum
AAGGTGTAGTATACTGGTTATGGGGATATAAATTTGTGCGTAAGGAGGTGTATTTGTAGTAGCGACGTGAGCTGTTGTCATGGATTGTGGGCAAGGGGAGTGCTTAAAGTCTAGTGCTCCGGGGAGGGAATAAGCATATAGCGTGAGGTGATGGTATAGAGGTACGGGTTTATGTGTGGCTGTGATATGTACGGTGGCGCGAAGGGGAGTGATTCAGTGATTCAGTGTGGTAGGGTCTAGTGTTATACTAAGGTCTTCGAGTTACGACGGGAAGATTTTTAAACCGAAGAACACTTTGATAGGTCTGTACAGAATCCTAGCAATTCAATTGTTCAATGCATACTCGTGCTGGTTAAGTTGTTTGCAATATACTGCATATTGAAAAAGTAATTGGTGACAATGAAAGAAGGATGGTGTTCATAGTCTCTTGTGTTGCATTCTGTGAGTAGCGGCTTTGGTTATACTGTCCACAGTCTAATGAAAAAGTTTCAATTATGAAAGACGTGTCATGGACCTTAGTGTCTGTCCACCTCTCTCTCTCTCTCTCTCTCTCCTCTGCATTAATTATATGTGTGCCTGTATACTCTCTCTGGCTTTGTAAATGTGGAACTGGAAATGTCAATTTGAGGGATAATGGCTTAATGTTCAATAGCGCCTGTATTGCTCTCGCTGGCTTTGTTAATGTGGAACTGGAACTGGAAATGTCAATTTGAGGGATGATGCCTTAATATTTAATAGCTGCACTCATGTTTTTACTTGCTCTTATATCAGGTTGTTTGACTCGGCCAAAGCTCTGGCTTTTAGCAATGTTCCGACACTGGAATGGGTAAGGATTTGAAAAGACGAGAAAATTCTTTTATCCCTTTGCTTGGATGATTTTGTTTGCATACATAAGCCAGTTTACAAGCATTGAGCGAGACAGATCTATCTTTACTTGTCGGCCTGCTTTTTCTAGTTAATCTCTATGTTTACAGGTTAAGGATGCGATCTTCAAGACTCTTATTAGGAATGGGATGTTTGATAATGCACACATTCGTTTTGTCTCTAACGCGTGGCAAGAAGGTCCTCTCTCTCTTTGCATGCATGCGCACCACGCACACAATGCGCTCACGCACACTGCATGCACGAAGAAGTGCGTGGACACTACATTCTGGTTGTCATTGTTATTGTTTGGCTGATGAAATGGATGTCTGAAACCTTATCAATGTAAATTTATATTTGGATGAACAAGTTTATGCATTTACAGCCTACTGTTCCTGCTACTCATGGTTGCATTCTCTTGTATATCTTGAATGTCATGAAACTTTTTTGTTGAGTTTCAGGGCATTGACTTTTTCAGATTACTCTGATTTTGGCAGGTTACTTCGGGCATGAGTCCTGCATTCAATCTTCTGGTTGTACGTTGATAGGTACCATCAACTGCAAATGCTTTTGCCCTAAGTTAAAGCACAATTGATGTTTTTCATTTCAAGTTGCTTCGCACAAGCGTGAACTGCATATTGCTGGTTAGGTGGTGGTGGTGGTTTTTTTTTTTTTTTGTTGCTTCCAACCTATTTGCTAACATAATTCTGTGCTTTTCTTATCCTCTTTCATTTGCAAGTTTGACTTGCTAATGAGAGGTTGCAAAGTTAAAAAGATTTCAATACTGTGCACTATGGCAAAACCCTTCTAAATTTCACTTTTTTTTTTCCCCTTTCTATTCTAATCTCTGTATATGTTCTGATGCTGCGTTCCTGCTTTCTTGATAATTCAGTGCTCCCTGAATGGAAAGCCCTGTATATGATAATACACATGGAATTACTCTGGTAACAGCCACAACACGACGCAACTCGCCCAACGTAAGACACACTAGTATAATGATATAGAATAGTTTTGGATAGAGGTTTTCCGATTGGAATTGGTATAATATTATCATGTCGTTCCTATTTTAGTCATTGGAGCGGTGCTCTGCCTGCATTTCCTTTTGGAGGGTAATATTAGCGGAGATATCTGTATATCTGACATTGAGTAGGTTTAAACAGTCTACTGATTCTTGTGCAGGACAGTTCTATTTAAAATCTAAGTGTGGAATGAGATTGAGGGTCTTGATCGCAAGTCATCTCCATAATTTTGTGCTGGCATGTATTATAGTGGATGCTTGGCTGCTAATCATATGCTTTTGCTTCTATTGTCCTTTTAAATTCAGTGAATGAGCTCTTGAAAGTTACCAGTAAAAGAGTTCCTTTTTGCAGGAAAGCAATCTAATGAGATTGTGCTGTTATGATGCCATTCATGGCATTCAGACGCCTCAGAAATGTTTTATTGAATTTGTAATGGTGATCTAGGGTAGGATGTACTTATAGGAATTTCAGTTTGACAAGTGGGAATTGACATGTTATACTTACCAAAAAGATGATAGCATGTTCTTCACTTCTCATACTTTCATCTTTGTGGTTGATTTTGATATGCCATTTGTATTTCAGAACTTGGATTCCAAGATTCACCACAACAATCTTCTGAACAACATACTTGCAAAGGTAGGGTTGCCTTTCACAACATAAACTGGATTGTCATTCCATGCTAACTTCTTACTGGAAAATGGCCTGGTGAACTTTTGTGTAGTGTTAATAAAATTGATATCTTCTTTGTCCTATGAACCTGAAGTTCAGGCTTCACCCTACATTGGTTTCATCTTTGACAGTAAAAGTTTTCTGTTTGCAGTATGTTGTTTACTTCATGTCATTGTTCTTGGGTGGTTTTCTTTGGTGAGATCATATAGTTCTCATTTCTTTCTGGTGACAATCTTTGCCCCATAGAGTGGGGATATATGAGCTTGTCATTCATGCTCTATTTCCCATAAAAAAAAAAAAAATACTCTGTGCAGCTTGTGTTTTGCAAGTGGGTGCTAGTTCTTCTGATTGACATATTGATAGAATTTGAATAGTTAAAATGATGCAGGTAGAAGGGAACAATGCAAATGCAGATGACGCGATCATGCTCGACAAGGATGGTTATGTGTCAGAAACAAATGCTACTAACATCGTAAGCTTATTGTAATGCAAACAAGTGGTGTTGGTTGCGGCTCAAGAGGCTCATTAGAGTCCTAAAAGATTTATAGAGCTGCTTTCATTAGCAATGAAGGCTATGCCCCCAATTCCGCTTGTTTCATACCATGAGTTACTGACTGGAAAGCCCTTTTCCTGTTGTAATGCAGTTTTTAGTAAAGAAAGGCCGCGTTTTGACACCTCATGCTGATTATTGCCTTCCTGGCATTACTCGAGCAACTGTAAGTCTTAAGAGCCTTTTTTTAGGTAAAAGCTCTGTATGGTGGGCCAGAAGTATGGACACTTAGAAAAGGAAAAGCGTAAAAAAAAAATTAAGTGCAGAAGTGGACAAATCATCATCCTACTGTTGAGTTATAAGCTGGTTTACTCTTCAGGATCCTGGAACAATAATGAAATGGTTGATAGGATTATTTGTGATCTGTAAATGCACGCTACTGTAGAAAAGAGCTCCAGGTTAGAACTTTGCATAAGTAGCTCAATAACTTTTCTGCTTAAGTTTTATGCTGCATTAAGTATATTATTATCAGACAATAGCCTTTATGATATCTGCATCAACATGTAGTCGATTCCTAAATTGATTAATAGATTGAACATGTGACTCTGCTTCCTTACATTCATATAAGATGTCTTTGTTTGATGAAGCATGTTTTACCAAGCCTTTTATTGATGTTGCAGGTGATGGACCTAGTGGTAAAGGAAAATCTGATCTTAGAGGAACGGAGAATTAGCTTATCAGAATTCCACACAGCTGATGAGGTTTGCGTCCTTCCTTTTGAATTTAAATTGGACTTTATTGTATAAAAAGCGCGGACGTGATACATTTCTTGGGTTTTTAATATGGTGAGATACCTTGTCAACGATAATTTGAACATATTAAAGTATATGACATGTTCCAATTTAAGTACGTTAGATTTATCAGTCCTTTTTTCTCCATTAGGATGCCTATTAAATTATCGTTTGGCTGCTTCCTGGCAACATGTTTAGGAAGTGTAAAATGCCTGGGAAAGATGCCCTCCCTACTCCCAATAGTTGTACCAGAAGATGGTAGAAGCTACGCATGGAATTTTGGAGAACATGCAAAACATTTATCACTGCTCGAAATGTTAAGATTGGAAGACTTCAAGATCTCTTGCCTTTGCCAATTAACTAAATATGACATTTACAACCCTTTAATGACAGTCATGGCTTCAGATCCTTGTTTCTTGTTTTATTCCTTACATTTTTTGAACAAATCAAAATCCACTATTGTTGTCGCTTGTGCTTTTCATCCTTATTCTTGCAACCAATTGCAGGTATGGTCAACAGGAACCATGGGAGAAATTAGTCCAGTAAGTCCCAGATATCTCTGATAATCCTATGGTTAATCACGACTAAAGTGCTGTTTGGATGTCAATAAACATTATGCCTTTTTTATGGTGCTTGGCACCGTTACAGTTACATTGTACTGCCCTATGTTCATTTATTTGGTTTAGGAAGTAGGTTTCTTATGAGCTGATCTACATGGGCAGACCTCTACATTTAATTTGTACTTTATCCAGATAACATTTGAATTGTGGGGAATCAACATACTTCTTAATCTAGTAGAAGTCTCTCATATGTTATCATAGATTCATTGGCCATTTCATGGGTCAAGCCTGGTAGCACTTGTCCTATATGCCATCTTTTAGTTTCTGCGTGTTGCATTCAATCTCCATTTGAGGAAATGACCTGAGTACATTGAGGTTAGCATTCATACTGTGTGACTTGGCAATGGATTGGTTGGATATAGTCAGTGAGCTAGTTTTAGTTGTGTTCATGTAAGTTGCGATGTATTAGCCTAGTGATGGCCCTTTCAAGTGAACTTTATATGATTACTGAAGATGGCTTGGTTAAGCAACTCTGCTAGTGACAATCTAAAGTATAACAAGTAAAGTTCAGAAGGGGTGAATTTTGGTCACTGCTACTGTTTTATACTGCAAAATTTTAGTGGCAGAAAAGCTGTAAATCATCCATTTACAGTGATTAAGCTTCATGTTGCATTCTGCAATATTGCATATATAAAGTTGTGAGTTCACTTAGATAAGTGGGATTTCATCTTTCGTCTTAAGGTGCCGATCCTACTAAAAGTTCAATAGCCAAGCATTGTTTCTGGTCGACATCTATGGTAATACCTGTTTAATTATGCCTACCAGGTTGTCAAGATTGATGGACGCATAATTGGTGATGGAAAAGTAGGTCCGGTGACTCGAAGATTACAGGGTGCGTACAAAAATCTGACGCAAGAATCCGGAGTTCCTATACCTACTTCCCATGAGTTGTAATTGTCCTATTATTGAAAGAGATCATCGCACCATCACTGGAGTAAACAGGTGCAAGTCATGTTTCTAGAATTTAACCGTTTGAGTTCACTATGAGTTTTTCAAATCTGACCTCTATAAAATAGGTCAACAAAACTTCTCTGGTTCTTAGTTATTTCCCTGCAGATGGTGTTTGCTGCTGCGCATGTTGAGGGAATTGAATGGGATGGACCTATGAACCTAGATGCAGAAGGCGATCAAGTCATGAAGAACGCCTATAACTACGTAAATCTGTAAAAATGTGGAGTTTCAAGTGCTCCCCCATAAAGACGACGTTCAATTATAATTATGATGTTATGGTCATTGTCTGTTCAATAACAGGTGTGAAATATATGTTATTGCTACAAAAATCTTGCTCCTCCCAATAAAATGAAGACGCCTGTTGTCGTTTTCCATTGAAACGTGCGGAAACCGAGCTGATTGATCATCTATTTTATCTTCAAGTCTGAGTACTTAGAAAGTTGTAAGCAGTTGGGACACGGTGTTGAAGAAAGAAGAATAATCAAGCTGGACTTTGATAAAGATAGCTCTCTCTCTCTCTCTCTCTCTCTCTCTCTCTGCATGAGGACATTCACTGTTGTTTATCTGTTGAATGTGTCTTGGAACAAACTCGCTGCGCATTAGATGCTCACTTCGAATTCCAATCAGGCAGAAGCAGATCCAACCACTAGTGTCCTCCTGAGCATACTGTTTGGTTAGAAAAGCTAACTAAGCGCGAACCCTGATCCTCAGATTCAGATTGATTGAAGGAGTTGATGTAACCTGCTGTCTCTCAAATCTCACCACGCTCTCCGTTCTTAAAGGGAAGTAGGGAAAGTCATCATTTAGTCAAGTGGTACTGTCGTTTCAGTAGCTTTTAGGTAGACAATGTCAGCTGTTCCAAAGAATAAGCCAAACATGAATATGCCATAGAAACATATTTTGTCTGTTGAAATTTCAAGACACTCGTTGGGATTGATGGTCTGCATGAACTTTTAAATGACTTTAGGATGGCAGATGTAGCTGGAGGTTTGCATTCCATAAGTGAAACAGCAACGAAAGAGTGCCACTTCAAGAGACTCAACAGAAATCGTGTGCAAAATGACATCATTTGTCAGTTGCCAGTTTGCCGCAACTTGGTACAGACTGAGATTCGAGAAGATCCGCATCTCTCACGATTCACAAAATATTGAATTCAGAGAGAGAGAGAGAGAGAGAGACTAAAACATGAATCCATCTTCAGGTTCTCAAGATCAAAGAAAGACTCACTCTTGAATGCTGCTTAAAATCTGGTTCACAGCTGCAGCAATTTCATCCCCTAAAGTCAGCTTGCAGTCATCTTCAACCTGCACATTCAAGTTTCAAATCCCACACCCCTCGAATTCTAAACCATGAATATTTCAAAATCTCCAGAACCATGTTCCGGATTTGTTGCCTATTTACTGCTTTTGTTTTCCACTTCTTTCCCTTTAACCTCCTTTCTAATATAGTCCTCTAATGCTCAATGTCTGCACAATTTCTCCATTGCGTCACCGGTTTTAACGACGTTACCAACATTTGACAAGCACTAATGAAGTAAAACTAACTTGAGAGCAAAATCAAGATCGCACCTTGAGAGTGAGACAATAGAGAACAAATTGTTCAGCTGTGGTGACATTGAGGTGAAGCACAGTGAGTCCCACACTCTGCAACCCAGAGACCAACCTCAGCAGCTGCTTGGGTCGTCTCTTTGACCTCACCTTGAGATTAGCATGGGTGTCCACCATGGTCACTTCAATGTCAGCGATTGCAGGCTGAGGGAGGGTCATCCAGTCGTTCATGGGCACTGAGTCACTGCCTTGACCCAGGCTTGTCAAGTACTGTGGACAGGTGAAGAATTCAGAGAAAGGAGAGGAGGTGTGATCTTCATATTTTGATTTTTGTCCTTCAATTTCTTTGTGAGCACCAAGCAGCTGCAATTGCTGCTCTAGCTCTTTCACATAATTGATGGCGCCTCCTATAATTGATGCTTGATCAACCTGATCAATTTTGCAGTACAAATACTTCGAGTCGAATTAACAGTAGAGGAAAAAAAAAAACAAATGCGAAAGAACCATAAGAAAATCACTATCACCAACATGATGGTCTATTTAAAAATTTTGATTTTGAATAAGCGTCTTTCTAAGAAATATACTCGTTTGATTTTACCAAATGTGGTAATATTGTCTCTGCAGATAAAGAGTAGAATAATGCTAGTGCAGAAGATTATGCTGGCACTACCTATGGATAGTCCAAGCTCCTGGCTTCAGTTAAATAAGTGAACTTTATGTTTGTCATTTTCCCACTCATGACTGTGCCACATGAAGTTTCCGAAGAAGCATGGGCAAGCAAATGGAGAAGAGAGAGAGATTGTTTACCTTTCGGACATGAGGGTCAGGCATGAGAGAACGCAAAACAGAGAGATGCTCATTCATCTGCTTTCTTCTATTCCTCTCGGTGGCAATGTGAGCCATCCTCTGACTCTCCATCTCTTCCTTGTTCTTCCTGCTCTTGTACCGACGCCGCTTCGGCCGGTCGATCACAGGAGTTGATGATTCATTTGGCTGATGATTCCCCTCACCACAATCATGTTCTTCTGTTTGGCTCTCTGGAGTACTAAGGAAATGGTTGTTCTCACACTGCTCCTGATCACCAAAGTCAAAGCTCCAACTCTCTCCCAAAAAGCTTTGGACTTCTTTGCAATTATAATAAGTGAATGGGTCTCCTGGAAACATCACTGCTTCAAGTGCCATTCCCTCTCTCTATCTCTCTCAATCAAGGCAATGTCAAAAAGCTGAAAGATTAGTTTAATGTGGGGGAGATCCGAAGAAAAGTGTCCTGCCCTTTTGCTTTTGGATGGGAAGGTTTGAAGCTTTTTCAAAGGCATTGTTAATGAGTTTTTTTTTTTTCAAAATTTTTTCCTTTTTTTTTTACAGCAAATTCCACCTGAAAAAAGCCTACTGAAAGATCAAGAATAAAGACAAAGGGTCCTAAGATTTTGTTTCTCTTACATATCTTAGGAGGAGAAGACATAGCCAATGTTTCCAAGGAACATGTTCATGGCCCCTTCAGAGTTAAAGGTCTCATAAACAAATCATTGGATCAACAGGTGCTGAATTCTTTGGCCATGTTAAATAGAGAAAATTATACTAGCGCCACCGTTAGCTCGTGGCGAATGTCGAATGGCACCTTGGTTGACAATATGGAATCACATAATTGAAAGTCAACTCTTTGGTGGAGAACAAGGCTGTCTATATGGGGGGAATAGTGTTGCTTATTTTAACATTTGCACTTATTCAAACAGTGCTTGGTATAAAACATTATGCATTTCTGTAAAAACCAAGAAAAGTTTTACTTATCCAGGAGTTGTTGTTCGCCTACATAGGGCAAATCTTCCCCATTCTAATTCCAAAAGCTATAGAACAAGGGGCGGAAAAAAACAAAAAATCTCAATAAAGTATTACATCCCGCTTTTGATCTTCAGTTGAAGACATCTCCTCCCTTTTGTGGGGTCTCCAACCCTTAGTTTAGATTTTATACCCTCAATCTAAGGTAGGCTGATGCATATAATAAGGACATGCGATCAGATGGTTCCATTCCATTGAATCAAACCCTCTTATGTCCACTTCAGGAGCAATGAAATTCAGCCATGGACAGAAGAAAAAAATGTTCCCATTCGTGATGTGCCCAGACAAAAAAGGTAGGCAAGATCATCTTCCCCAAAAAGCTAAATCTAACCCTTTTTGTCTGTTGCTAGCGAGAAAAACTTGCATTGGGGGGTAAGACTTGTTGTCTAACTTCATGATGCATCTTTGTCCAAACAAAGTATTTTGCACCATGACGTCCCATATTTGGCACTTGCCTACACTTTGCAGAGAAGCTTCCCTTGATAATAAGTTAGGAAAGATAAAACTTAGAGGATTGAAGCTCATTTAAACCGCGGAACTGTTAACTAGAGAAAATCAGATCTTTCGTGCCCAGTGGACTTCTATAAGGAGGACTAAATCAGGCGGGGCAGTTGCTTGGTTGCATTGTGTGGGGAATCATGGCTAAGAAAGAGACTTTGCTATAACACACAATCAAGCAGATCCCGTGAACTATCACTTTGTCACTTAGGAATCCATTGGCTATCACCTCTTAGTTCTAAGAGTCTCTAAATCTGTAATTTTTGCAAAAAGATGAAACCTTTAAGTCATATATTCTTCACAAACGGTCTATGCTTAGTGCAATTGATGCTCATATCAATCCTTCAATTCATGCAAGGAATGATACTGGGGAAGTAGAGGGAAGACTGAGCACGGCCTGGAGGTCTGTCGCAACGCATGTGGACAGCTCTGCAAGAAGTTCAAAGCATGAGTAACAAGCAGGGGCGGGCATGGTTCTAGTGTAGAATCACGAACCGAATAACTAAGCCGGTGGAAATATGATAGGTTTCAAGTTCCAAACTATGCAAAGTAGGTTTCAGATTTCAAAAATTGGGCAACTAGTTTTGATGTGTAAATTCCAAGTTCCAAAAGGTGAAACCTGAAATTTGGGATCTAGAACAAGTTTTTATATTTTTCTTATTATATATTTTTGTACGATCTTGCGAGATTTCATTACGTCCGATGATGAGCATATAATCTGAAACAATTATTCCGAGCTTTTATTATTCGCGTTATCCATGACCGAGACTTTTACTTTATTAATATTCCATATTTTTCATGTCTAAATATGATATACAGTCAGTGGATTGTAGCAACATCAAATATAGTCATTAGAGGTGAAAATTCACTTCAATCATTCAATCAAGAATGTGAGTGGAATCTAAATAGACCTTGAAACCTGCGATATGACAGATTCTAGTTTTCAAGATATGCATAGTAGATTTCAAGTTTAAAAAAATGAGTAATTGATTTCGATAGGCAGGTTCTAAATTTCAGTTGCCTAGAACCTAGAAAAAAAAAAAACTTGGAACCGCTGCCCCTCAATGGAGAGTATCTGTTAAAATACATAAACATTAAACCACGTATTCACTTATAAGCTTAAGCTTGTAGAATAATTGGCAATGGTCCCATCGAATCTCATACGGTACCTTAGTACCAGGCAAAAAGACCAAATTAAACATGAGAAAGGGTCCTAGAATATATAGATATTAGAAAACGTTTTCATCTATAGATTTAAGTTTTCAAATTGTTGACAATAGTCCCATCAAATCTCACGGTATCCACCACACATGACGGCATTCATCCGTCATCACACCGTGGGATTCAAAGAAATAAAAGTACCTGAGTAGAAAATAATTATCTTGACGAAAATTCTTTTTCCCCCTCTTCTTTTTCTCTTTTGTCATGACCAGGCTAAACAAGGACGTGAGGCTTGCAGATTCCTCTTCAGAACCGAAACAGCGGCGCCACAAAAACCGCTTACTGAGAAAAGCGGAGACAACAACATCGACAAGAACATGGCAGAATCTTTGTGATCCAGCAATCTTTCTTTGGGCTGTTTTTTTTTTTTTTTATGTTCTCTTTCTCTCTCTCTTTCCCAAGGGTTTTTTTGGCGGTGCGTGTGTGCAAATTATGAAACCTGCTCTTTCTTCACATGTCCTCACCTCACTCTCTTGAAGATGGGGATTCGAAACCTTAGTCATTGGGACAATCTCCTAATGACTCCGAAGTGTGAGTTGGAGAGAAGTTTTTGTGACTTGTATTCTCTATTTTATTGCCCTTTTCTTTTTTATTTTCATGTCAAATAATTTTACGAAAATCTTTTTCGATTTGGTGGGAAAAGTAGACTAAAGATTCTCGGTGAAACAGTGGAAAGAAAGGGCTGTTTCAGTTTGAATTGTGGTGACATTTTCTTTTCGTTTTTTGTATAATCTTGCAGTAAACTTTCAAAATGGTGAATGGTCGATTTACCTTAGTAAAATGTACCTTTGCCTATTGGGTGAACTCAACAGAAGTCCAACTTTTTTATTGAGAAAACACCGTGAGGAAGTTCATGTCTGAACCCATCAACACTCTTATATGGTGTACCTTAACGGTTATTTCCTTTCACATGTGAGCCACCTCTATTGAAGCCGCTCGCTTTTAATCCAGATTTTTTTTTCACACTAACACTGACTCTGCTTGAGAATCTCTACCTTAGTCCAACGAAATCCGGCATATGTTGGTGAGGACAAATCAATCATTCATACTCCACCTCATTATTATTGGCCTAGCCAAGTTGGGGGGAAGCTAGGAACACCATCTATCACCTTGATTAGAGATTTTTTTATTTGGATTTTTTTTAAACCCAATACGCATTTAGGAGTGGGTTGGTAATTACTCATTGGTTCTCATATTTTATTGAATTCACATTTATTCAAAATTTTAAATCGATGAGTTATGAATATATTAACTGCTTCGCTTTACATCACGTCCATCATTTTGACAAAATCATCCTATTTATTGAAAGCGAGAAAAGCACAATAAAATTAACGGGCCGTACCTCTTCCAACCTCAAAAGTTGTGTCAAGTAGGAATCAAATTTGAAATATGCACGGAACGTAATGCTCGATCGTTTTACTGACTTCATCAAGTGATTCATTATCGTCACTAACAAAAGCAGCCAACCAAAAGGAAGATCATTGGCCAAAAATTAAAAAAGGAAAGAACCTGTAAAAGAACTCTCAAGTCCCATCAAATGTTGGTAATAATAGGATAAACAATCAGATTTCAGATGCGAAAAGTCGCAACCCCACGTGAAGTTTTTAGCTGTAGTTTGTAATCTAATTAATTAAGATTTGAGGAGCAATTATGGGCCTCGGGCCCATCTCAGCTGGTTTTGGAAAAAAATTTCACGTTTCGATCCGCAGGAATTGGTGACGATGGGACGCGCTTCTTCTGGCAAGAAGTGGAAAGTTGGTAGGCAATAGAAATTGAAAACGTTCATCGATTTACCAATTGCAAAGCATGACAATGACATCGATAATGGTTGCTCTGAATCTAAACTAAGTTCCAAATCAAATCCTATAGAGAGAGAGAGGATCGACCAACCTTGTCCATATAGTAAAAATTTGATGCTCGAGCATTCGACATCATACGCTCTGCTGAAACAGGTTTCACGGAGAACTAACAATGGCTGATTTTTCCTTAGGAAACCATCAATCACGGAGGGTCTAGCATGGATTGGCATAAGCTAGTGTGAAGCTCTGGTTGTATACCTAGATATCATTTTATCTCTTCTGCACATAGCGATTCGCGATAATTTGCTAATGCCACTCTTTGTCACATTAGACGGAGTAGGAATGTCTCAGTATGTGAACAATCCTTTGTGTGAGATTCTCATACCTTGCTTGGAAAACTAGGAGAGATAGTCATCACCGTGATCAGTGTCTCCTAATTTCGTCAGCTAGGTAGGTATCCGTCCTGCATGACCATTATCGAGATGAAATCTTTTCGCTCGCTAGAAATACCATTTTGACAATCGCATGAACTCATACCTTTATGTCGGGTTAGCTTGTGGAGAGGTATCCATTTACTCGTGGATCATACTGAACAGTTTCAGGTGCGACATGTTCACGGAGAAGCCAATGGATGTGCAGACTGGCTTGTCGACATCATGGGATTCTCCGTAGCAACGACTCCTTAATCTTCACTTCACAGCATCTGCAGGACGAAAAAAAGGGAAAATCTTCATAAGCATCTGAAGTTGATAAGGGCCGTAGGTTCTTAAGGAGGGCCCGAAATCATGGGCTACTTCTCACAAGGCCTGAACTCAGCATACAAGTTTCTGGCTAAGCATTTGGGGGGATGATGAACCTCTCAATTTGACCCCTGATCCAAGCCTTTCCGTGCCCTCGGAGTCGGCCGGAATCGATCCCGATTTGGACGATGCATTCTTCGAAATGCAACTCTTGTCATAATGGAATGTCTCGTGTTTTCTCTCGCTATTCCATAGGGAACATGCATGCGATTGAAGGCTTTGATGGTGAGACATTTTTTCGAATGTTGGGTGTGAATTGAAGTAATTCAGGTTTATCTAAGGGCTAAATTGACACTAATTTGGATAATGTGGCAGAATCGACATTATTTTAGTCCATTTCGGAGGAAACAATGACATTGTCTTATAATAATTGGTGAAAACCTCCATACAAAAGGATAAGCTGTAAATTGTTTACTTGGCAGAAGGATAAGGTGTGATTTTTTTTTTTTTTTGGAGGCAAAAGGATAAGCTCTTGAATTAGTTTAAAATTCATGTGCGCCGAAGGTAACCCCATTACATTAAAATACAAGATTAACACGGCTGGTTGGAATGTCAGGAGATTTCCAATTTAAATCTGGAGGCTACCTATTTAAATCTCACCAACTATGTCCAAAGTGTTCTATGTCAGGATCACCTATGGGTCTTGAGAAGGGTCTGGAGGCCTCGTGCCCCTGAATTATCAGAAAGAAGTAAAGTTGCGCCCTCTTTATATGAAAACTTACCTCGTCTTTCTAATTTCTTTTTTCATTTTAACTAGTAGTTACTTGGTTTAGATGGCAAGAGAAAGTTATTCTTTCTTCCCGTGGTCACGAGTTCAAAATTTGTTGAGAGCGCTCTAGGAGTAAAATTATGGATGCACCGGGCCGACATGAGGGAGTGCACCCTCAAGATCGTCCGGTGGGGTGGACCACTCGAGATACGCGAGAGTTGATCGGGACTCCATTTGACTGCTACACAAATAATAAATAAATAAATAAATAAAAGGAGTTTTCAAGTCCTCTAAAGGTAATATATGCATAGTCAACACGAATCTGTTTGACTTTTCAAATTGAATCTCCCCACATGAATGTTTCGAGCTTACTTGAACTTCAAGCCTTTGGTAGGTAAACGGTTAAAAAAGGCAGCAATTGACATCTTTTTCTTTTCTTCTTCTTTTTATATATACTTGACGTATTCAGCAATTGCGCGTAGTCAATATTGGTGTGGTAATGGGTGACCTCATGACCGGAAGAACGAGGGCATAATCTGTTCTTTCGAGTGGCTTGTGGGTGCTCTTCGTGGAAACTAGCTTGGCCTTCAGGAAAAAAAAATGAATCATGAAAATCGTATTCATTATGATAATAGATGAAAGTCTAGTATGTTAGAGAACGGTGATAAGATGACAAGCTTATCAAATAGGTGAAATAATTGGTTCAAACTACAATAGCAAGAAAGAACATCCGCAATTGAATCGAATTGACATCGAAAATTGAACTCAAGACCTTCTATTACGCTATGTAGCGGCAATCGAGATACTAAAGTGGATGCGCATGGGAGTCTTCTAAAGCTTTGGTACCATGTCGGATTGAATGTGCCACTGTCTATTTTGCTACTTTAAAACAGTTAGAGAATGACAAACATTATGTTTTTGTGTCCTAAAGTACGGACATCCATATGCAACATGGGCACGCTGAAATTCGAAAGATTGAACTATAGTTATTGGATTACATGGTATTGTATACCTAAGTTTTTGTGGAAAAAAAAATAGTATCTACGATCCCTTCAAGTCATTGAACTTTAGGTTCCTCAACGTTGAGACTACTAGTAAAGGATAGGAACTTTAGGTTATGAACTGAACCAAATCGATAAAATCTGAACTGGGAAGAAAAAATGTGATTTTTTTTTCTATTATCTCACTCAAAAATCGAACCAAATGAAAAATGTGTGAAATTTTAGTCTGATTCAATTCGATTTGATTTTTTATTTAGTTTTTGATTTGATTCTGACACCCCAATGATTTACCCCGAAGATCATGTTAGATGAGATGCCTCTCTCAAGTCATTGCCCTTTCTGCCTCGCCTCTCACTTCTCCTCTGTTGCAGCTCCAAACAAACTCAAGATTTGAGAAAAGTGCAAAACCAAGATTCGAGAAAGAAAACCTTGCACTCTTCTCTGCTTTGACCTACTTCATTTTCTCCGAGCATGGGGGATTCAGACTTCATTGCGACCCCCATCTCAGCACTTTCCGACCCGAAAACATATTATGATGCAGTGCTTGACCCGATTCCTGATGCAGCGGCCTTGGAAGCCGAAATCTCTCAGTCTGCCGCTATTCCGAATAAGCTCTTGGCGGCCGGAACCTCTCAGTCTGCCACTATTCAGAATCAGCTCTTGGCGGCCAGAACCTCTCAGTCAGCTGGCCTATAGGCTGCTATCACGGACGAGTGAAGCAAAGGTGGTTCATTTAGATTTTCTTTGTGCAGTAGTATATAGGGGTGAGCATGATTCTAGGGTAGAACCTAGAACTTGAAGAACCAGATCGGTGGAACCAATCGGTTTCAGGTTTCTCATTTCTTGGAACTTAAAACCTAAAGCCTACCTTTCATACTTTAGAACCTAGAACCTACATATCATTCCAAGTAGAATCTGTACGGAACCTGAAATCGCTCACTCTAGTAATATGTGTTTACATTTTTGCAGGAGTATGCTTTGTTGTCGTTGGCTATAATGGCAATTTCTAAAGCCAAAATACAAAGGAAACTTTTTGTTATTGCTTTAGTAAAATCACTAGTATTGAACATGTGATATCCCAAAATTTTTCATATTAGAAATAAATAGGAAACGGGATAATTTCTCTTGACTTGTCTTTTAAGATACCTAGAAACTTCTAGAGGAAACTATTATTTGACTTATTTAAAAAATTTTCCCGAAAATTTCGTATTAGAAAAAATGTCACGGTAGTATTTCTTGAATTAATATATAAGTCAATGCCAAGTCAATTAAGAACATATAAGTCAATTGCAAGTCAATTTACTAACAGATAAGATCAATGTCCCTTTCTAATAATTAATGCTATGATAAGATCAATGTTGCTTTCGAGTAATTAATGATAGGATAAGAACAATGTCACTTTCGAGTAATTAATTTTACGATAAATCAATGTCGCTTTCAATTAATAAGATAAGATCAATATCATTTTCAAGTAATTAATGATAGGATAAAATCAATGTCGCTTTTAATTAATAGGATAAGATCAATATCGCTTTCAAGTAATTAATGATAGGATAAGATCGATATTTCTTTCAAGCATTAATGGTAAAGGATAAGCTTTATGTCATTATCAAATTTAATGCATTGGATAAAGAGGCATATCCACCATCTAAGTGGACCAATAGGATTTCGACAAGTAGCTAGTCTATACTAGATGACATATAGGGGGCAATGTGGCCCAATAAAATTGAGATAAATAACTACTCTAAAGATAGAATGATATATTGAATAGTAGGCTTGCTAGGTGGTCCAATTAGAATAGGATAAGAAGCATGTGTATTAATGGCATAAAAGACAAAAACTTTAGGTTATAAAAAGAAGGATGGTCTCCCATTTTAAGACCACACATAACCCCCATTATTTTCCTCTTCTTTTCTCTCTTTACCACTAACTCTCTCTCCCTCACTTCATGCCATCGACACCATCGTCTCAAGCCATCTTCGCCTCAAGCCATCGCCGCATCATCGTCGTAAAGTAAACTACATACTTTAGGTACAAGTAAATGGGATTACTAGATCTAACTCGTTAACGTCTATCTGTTATTTAAATGAAGTATTGCATTAGATTGAAATGAATTGTGTGCATTTTGTGTATGGTATGAGTGTTAGTGTATTAAGCCACGATGATATTTACTTGCATTAAAATGATTTGAATCATGCTTCTACAAGAATGTGTTTGAGCAAATCATCCAAGGAACAATGTATAGCCTAGATAGGCATTAAACGGGGAGCCAGGAGTGGCCATTAGTTCCTTTAAAGTCCCAAGGGTTTGTATTGTGGATATATTATGGGCCGTCATTCACGTAAATGTGCTTATGCGAGACATTTACTCTTAGGTAATGTGGAACCCCAAGTGAGCGTTTCCGAGATACATTTTACTTTTAATCGTGGAGCCAGGAGTGGCCATTTAATGTGAATTGAATGAACTAACATGTTCATGGCATTTGAACAAAAGTTATGCGGCAGATTCCATGCATTTGATGATACAAATGAAAGTTCATGCTCATATTTACAATAGATTACAGGATAGCTTTGTTGATTATAAACTGACATTCTTGCCTTAGGCCTAATAATTTCATTTACTATGTTGCTCGCTCATCACTTTATAAAAGGAAATTGATGGATCTACCACAAGCTCCCTTGTTTAGGCAGTCCACCCATATGCATATGTACTAGAGTAATGTTGTCAACGTGGACTCTTAAAGATGTGAGTGATAGTTGCTGAGAGAGATAGAGTGTGAGAGTGAATAGTTAATCTCCTTTGTACTTAATTAATACAATAGCAAATGGGAGGTTATATGATGATGTAAGATATCTTGATGCATGTATAAATTTTGGTATTCGTGTATGGAGGTTACTATGTTTTCTATTTCAATATGCCCACCATTAAAAATAAAGATTGGCAAAAAAAAGTAGTTCAAGAGAAAATATAAACAGGATGATATTGGGAAAAGTTCCAGGGTCGTTACAAAATGTGTTTTGCATTTTGATGAACAAAATTATTAAGATTTTCTAGATTACTTATAATTGTGTAATATGGTTATTTTCTTGTGTTGGGTAAAGATGAGATTGTAATTAGGAGATTGTTATCCTTTATCACCAACTTGGTTGGGTATTGGGTTCTAAGGGTGAGTGTGGGCAGGGTGGGTCGGATCCAGACCTAGACCCAAAACCCGATCTTGTTATAATCGGTTCTCAATATTTGAAATTGACATCCTACCCTATTTATTCTGGAACCTATTTTGGAACGGACCCTATTTTTCGGTTCGATTTAAAGGTCTACTCGGTTTACCTATATGCAAAAATGAAAATAGAATCTTATGATCACATGAAAATTTCACAATTTACTCATAGAAGCTCAATAATAAGAGGAGTGAGATAGAAAGGAATGGGCATATATCAAATTGAGGACAGAGAGTTTTCCCATAAACCACGACTTTGACAATGCACAACCAAATTTGACACACAGAGAGATACATACTACTCAGTCAATCAACTCTGCATATTCAACAAAAAAAAAAAGGAATCTCCATTTATAGATGTAAATACTTATTAGTGCTAAATTGAGTTTAGACATCAGATCACATAACACCAAAAGGAAGGAAGAATCTTCAGATTACTTGTTTCCCTAGGTGAGCGTGCTACACGAGGCAAGATTGCGGCTGGCAAGCTAACTTAGCAAAGACTTAGTCACTTAGTTTTTTTTTGGGGTTAATACCACGAAAAACCCTAAACTGGTACGCCTGTGACAAATTTACCCCAAATTAATTTTTTGACCATGAAAAACCCCAAACTTGTGACTTGTTTACCCTCCGTTAACTTCCGTCAAATTTCACCGTTAAATTTGCTGACGTGGATGACACTTGTGCCTTGGTACGCTGATGTGGACATAGTCTACGTGGGAATCTCATATGATTGATACTACGAAAAACCTCAAACTGGTATATTTGTGACAAATTTACTCCCAACTGGTACATTTTGACAATTTTACCCCAAACTAATACACTATGTGACAAATTACCCTTGCACTTTTCTATCCTTTGCTTTTTTTTTTTTTTATTTCTTTGGCAAATACATGCTGAATGTCTTTTTTTGGGCATATGATTGCTTTCAAGTGCACCTAAGTGTTTGACAAATAAAAAAGCGCAACAAAGTGTGATTATCATCCTTAAAATTTACCTTCGTTTAAAGTTTAAAGTTGCAAAGTTTGCACGGGATGATATGAGATAAATTACCTTCGTTTAAAGTTTAATGTCGCAAAGCTTGCACGGGATGATATGAGATAAATTACCTTCGTTTGAAGGTAAATTTTAAGGATGATAATCACACTTTGTTGCACTTTTTTTATTTTTCAAACACTTAGGTGCACTTGAAAGCAATCAATATGCCCCCAAAAAACACTCAGCATGTATTTCCCAAAGAAATAAAAAAAAATTCGCAAATGATAGAAAAGTGCAAGGGCAAATTTGTCACATAGTGTATTAGTTTAGGGTAAAATTGTCAAAAATATACCAGTTTGGGGTAAATTTGTCACTAATGTACCAATTTAGGGTAAATTTGTCACAAATGTACCAGTTTAAGGTTTTCGCGGTATCAATCATATGAGATTCCCACGTAGACTATGTCCACATCAGCGTACCAAGGCACAAGTGTCATCCACGTCAGCAAATTTAACGGTGAAATTTGACGGAAGTTAACGGAGAGTAAATTTGTCACAAGTGTACCAGTTTGGGGTTTTTCATGGTCAAAAAATTAATTTGGGGTAAATTTGTCACAGGCGTACCAGTTTAGGGTTTTTCGTGGTATTAACCCTTTTTTTTTTTAAATAGCATCTAAAAATCGGTTCTCTAAATCAGTTCGGGTGGGTCTTTACCTAAAATCGAGGACCAAACGGGTTTCAATCGGTTCTCAAAAATTGAAACCGGTTCCCATATGGATTTGAATGGGAATCGATTCTCGACTCTGTTTTTTGGGTGATCTGATTCAGATACCGGGTAAACCCAATCCGATTGCATACCCCTAATGGGTGCATCCAACCCGATATTCAATGCAAAAAGTCTTCAAACTTGAATGAAACAATTGGCATTTATAGTTAGAAGGTAGTAGGGGTGCGCAACCAGACTGCTTCATTTGAAAATTGGATTGGACCATCTGAAAAATAGGTCCGAAAATCGATTCTTTTTGAAATCGGTCCAGTATAGTTTCTATTTTTTGGGAAACGGTTGGAACTAGTCCGGTTCCCAGTTTCAAGTAAAGACCCACCTGGAAACCAGACCTATTTTGAAATCGATTTTTAGCTACTATTAAAAAAAAAACCATAGTCTCGCTTGTCTTACCTTCTCTTTTTTTGTGGATTTTAATTTATGTTGCTCATGCTAGGGATTATTGCTTTTGGCAGATAATAAGTTTTATTATTCATCTATTACTTTGAATCGTTTTATTGTTACTCATATTATTTTCTAAAAAATTTGAAATGAGAAGAAAAAATAGGTTCTTGAGTAGACGCTAGAACCAAATTGACAAAATAAGGTAGGTTCCAAAATAGGTTTTAGGACAAAAAGGGTAGGTTTCAAGTTTCAAAAATTGAAAATTGATTAGGTTCTAAAATAGATTCCTAGACAAAAAGGGTAGGCTCCAGATTTCAAAAACTGAAAACCGATTAGAATATGGTAGGTTTCTAGTTTTAGGCTTGAAACCTACCATCTAAAATCTACCCACCCGGATAATACTCACCTCTAGAAGGTAGCTTTAGTTAATGGATGGGATTTTCTCCAAGTGGGGGTCGAATACACCAATGGTTGATAAGTCACCAATTGGACATGAGCACAAAGGTCAATAATAGCTTGCCATGTGTAATGAGGACACATGGTGGGGTTGCGTTAACGCATGCCATAAGGATACAATCCGACATCAAGGCCACTAGAAAGCGTTAGGGGTAGGCCCAATCATCTTAAACGATCCCTCTTTTATGCTTATTGTATCAAATTCTCTAAGACATCTTAATTGATCATGAATAATTCAAAATGCTAATATCAACTCTTTAATTTTCCGCCATTTACCTATGCATAAATCAATATCTTCACATTGAATCCAGAGCATCAGTCAAAAGTAAGGAGTACCCACACTAGTTAGACAAAATAAGGGGCAATTGAAGGGGTATTGGCATAAACGTAGCTAACTCAATGACTTTATTTTCGTTAAATAATAGTTGAGACATCATGAGCGCTCTAGAAAATCCAAAACAAAACACTGTGGATGGGAAATTGTTCGGGGAGTGCCTTATAGCAAGACATTGCCCCTTGCATATAGGTTTTGTTATTTGTTGGGGAACAAAACGACACGTTGTCACTTCAATTTCTCCAATTAGATTGATCTCGCATTACTCAATGGGCAAACGGGCAATTGATATGCGTTTTCATAGGGTTAATACCACAAAAAATTACAAATTGGTACACATGTGATAACTTTACCTCAAGTTAATTTTTTGACTACCAAAAATCCTTAAGTGCTACACATGTGAAAAATTTAACCTAAACTAATTTCTTGACCACCACCCCAACTTCTAATTGTATGACAAAAAATACCCAATTTCTTGATACAATCCAAATAATTGTACCAACTTCTAATCGTATATGACAAAGATACCCTTCATTAAGTTCTCTCTCCATTTAATAAGACTGCCCAAGACACTAAAAAATCGTCGATTGGATCAACAATTTTCCATTTGGGTGAAAAAGAACTCGAGAAAAAAATTGTAGCTCAATTTGGTTCTATGGCTCTCTCTCTCGTTGAACAAAGAGTCATTGATTCTTTTAATCAGGTTGATCCAAAAGATAGAAAAACGACGTTCCTTTGTTGTTTCGCCTTGCTTACAGTTAAAAATAAAGAGCGGAAGAAGAAATGAGAAATTTTTGTAATTCGATATATCATAATGAACATTATACCAGCTATTTATAGGTTTTATGATATCACTATTTAGGTAATATATAAATCAAGGTATGCGCAATCAAGGATATATGTGTAATCTGAGACATATAGAAAATCAATATAAATATTCTAATTATTTTTAATATAGAAAAATATCCTGGAAACTCGTGAAATTTCATATCAGCGTACATGTAACAAAAACTTAAATGTTGGTATTTTTGTCACCCTAGTAAATATCAGTCGTTTGAAAAGTATAGATATTTTTTCTGCTCAAGATAGCAAGATAGTGATTTTTTTTTTTTTGGCATTGGGCCTTTTTTTCTTTAATTGTGCTCTTCCATTTTTTCTTGAATATGGATAGCAATAGCATGGAGTGAAAAGGGCGGGGAATTGGGATTGAAGTAATCTATTGCGGATTCCATCCTCGCGATGACCAGTCAATCTCAAGTCTGAAGTTGAAATTGCTGAACTCAAGCATGAGAAACTCCCCAAACTCGATCCAAACCGATTGAGTTTGTATCTGTGAGTATACTTAAGTTCAATGACTCAAGTGTGCTATTCTTCATTTCTTCTATTCTCTTTGACTTTTTTTTTTTCCTCTTCGGCAATGAACAATAACCCTAGCGTCATAACGTGCACAGAGTTGACTCGACCCTCCCGCTGCCTCCATCGTCCAATCACCGCCATCTCACCAATCCTTTTCCTCTAGCTGCCATTACTACCACCGGCACAGTGGCTTTCATGTACTTAAATCAAGATTAACTAGAACAAGTAAGATGAGATTGGGATATCTATGAACTTGAGCTGTAGGAGGCATGATTGACTCACGTTATTATCGTTTGACATTACTAACAGCATCTCACATGATAGCACGTTGGGTGGCAATGACAACCTTTGCATGGTTCCTTCGGCTTTCGTTTATACCTTGATGGTAGAAAAGCCACATTGTCTCTCTAGTAGTTAACAGATATTCGTTTTGATGCCATATGCAAAGCTCAGCGGCTACTGGAAAGGCCAAAGGCCCAGATTTAATTGGTTCATGGGACTTGCCCTGTATTTCATGAGCCTCCGGATAATGGGGCCTCGACATATCTCTAAATTATCAAATAAATAAATAAATAAGTTGTGCCCCGCTATGGAAAATCATACTCCTTTCTAAGTATTTATTTTCCTTTTTCACCAATAAGATGTTAGCTTAGATGGCAAAACATTTGATCCCTCTCACTATGGTCTTGAGTTCAAAACTTGTTAAGAGCCCTTAGTAAAATCCTAAATGTATTAGGCCAATGTGGGGAGTGCGCCCATTAAGATCACTCAGAGAGGCGAATCAGTCGAGATGTGCGAAAATTAGTCCGGACCTCATCCGATTGACACAAAAATAAAATGGAGTTTTCAAGTCCCCTCTCTATATTACTACACATATGTACAGTGAAGGTCAATGAACTAGTTCGACATGTGGGTTTGACCAGAACCTGTTTGACTTTCAAATTGAATCATCCCACATCAATATTTTGAGCTTGTTTGGACTTGAAGCCCTTGGTGGACGCCCTCTTTTAGTTTTCTTTGTTTTTCCTTGACGTGTTCTTCAAGCTCGTCTAGTCAAAGTTTGTGTGGTAATGGGCGACCGCATCACCAGAAGACCAGGGCATTTGTCATTTCGAGTGGTTTGTTTGTCGGGTACCCTTCGTGGAAACAGGCTTGGGTGTTTGACTCGATGAATAGAAAATAATATGGAAAAATCACATTGACTATGATACTGGATGAAGGATCGTGTTACATTATAGTACATGATTGTTTGTCTTAAAAGTATCATTTCTTAGAGGATGGTGACTAGATTACGAAATGATGAAAGTTTCGAAAATTGAACTTGAGACCTTCTGCTACAATATCAAAATGGCAAATTGAGATACTAAATTAGATGCTCACAAGGGTGTCTTCTAAAGCTTTGGTATAATGTCCAATGAACATGCTACAGTTCATTTTACTACTTCAAACTGTTAGAGAATGACACACATTTTGTTCCGTATCCTAGAATAAGGACAAGGAAATGCAACATGGAGACATAGCGATTGAAAAATTCGAACCCATAGCTGTTGGCTTGCATGATATTTTTCATAGCAAACTGTAGGTATACCTAAGTTTAATGGCTTAAGTGTGCTATTTCTTTCCTCTCTTTTTTTTTCCCTGTTCTTCTTCACTATTCTGTTTTCTTTCTTTCCTCTTCGGCAATGAACAATAACCCTAACATCATACCGTGCACAGAGAGTTGAACTCGCCGCTGCCTTCATCATCGCAATCGTCACCACCTCCCTGACCCTTTGCCTCTAGCCGCCATTACTACCATCGGACACGGCGGCTTTCATGTATCCAAGATCAACTAAAACAAGTAAGACGAGGTTGGGACATCTGTAAACTTGAGCCGTAGGAGGGATGATTAACTCACTTTTCTATCCTTTAACATTACTAGTAGCATCACTTTTCTTCATTCCTCTGTGGTCTTCTGCTCTGCAATACCTTCTTCCCCGCGCAATTATTCCACTCCGTGCAATCTTGGACTTGATGTTCAGTATTCAGCAGGCATGGGGTCCTGGAGCCTACCACATTTGAAGTATTCACGTGACAGTCCCCGTCAATTAATAAATGCTTTTGTCCACCTTATGCCATTATTGTACATCCAATGTTGTAAGTATAAACTAAAATGGCTTATAGTGCTAATAATAAGCTGACTATTCATTTTTCAAAGAGAAATAGAATAGGTGATAATCACGCCTTGACAAGGGGCTAACTATACAGCATGCTTAAAATAAAGAAGTTGGATATGCGAACCCCAATGACACAGGGCAAATGTGCAACTTACGCGCTATAGTAATGTTAGGAAGAAAAGCACTTGGGATATGGAAGCCTTTGCAGTAGCTTCATTGATGTTACCTACCAAATAAAAGGCTTGATGGCATAGCCTTAAAGTGAAGGGCGAGGTTTGTTACTTCGAAAAAAAATTTGCCTCTCTTCCACGAAAGCCCAATCGCCATTCAATATTTCTTGATGCACTATTGGCCAAACCACCTGGGTAGGATTAGGGGTGTGCAACCGGACCAAGTTTACCCGGTACCCGAATCGGACCACCCGAAAAACAGGGCCGGGAATCAGTTCCCGTTCAAACCGGTCCGGGAACCGGTTTCGATTTTTGAGAATCGGTTGAAACCGATCCAATTCCGAATTTGAGGTAAAAGCCCACCCGGACCGGTTTATAGAATTGGTTTTTAGAGCTGTTTAGGGGGAAAAAAAACCCTAAGCCAGAATTAGTCTTCGTGCAGCCACAGCCTTGCCTCCACTTCTAGTACACTCACCTTCGACCTCCTCTGTTTCGTTTTTCCATCTCATCTTGCTCTCTCACTCCGAGAGAGAGTCTCTCGTTCTCGCCAAGATCAACTCGCCTTTCGTTGTCGAGACGAACTCCTTTGTTTGGTGTTTCCTTTTGTTGTCACCATGATCATCTCACTTGGAGAGACCTCCATTAGACTCGCTACGATCAACTCACCTTTTGTGTTTCGATTTTGCGCAACACAGCTCGTCGTCGCGTCTCGTCTCATTATCGCCAATCGCCATGCTAGCGCCTCGTTGTCACCTCTCTTTTGCATCTCACCAACACCGACGCAGCTGTATAGAGCGAGGTGAGTCCAATTTTGGCACTAAATTGATGTACGGAGTGTATGTATATATGTGCAGAAGCATTTGTGATTGATGAGTTGTAAAGCAGAAATTTGCCACTTCTACTCATGGTAGATGAGTTAGCGTCTCCTGATGCTGCATTGTCATGCTTTTTTGGATCTGAAAGATTTTACGATTTAGGCCGTGGAGATTTGAGTTCTTGCATTAGTGGACTTGTTGTCGTGTTCTCTAGCGATATTGGTGATTGGAATGATGTTGTTTTGTGCCATGTTTGATAGGTCATGGTCGTCTGCTGTTCTTTTGGGCTTAGAGCTTCCATAGCAGCGTGCTCATTAGGGACATTTAGGGGTTTCATGTTGCAAAATGTAGATCATCCAATGGAGGAGATCTATTGCAGAGTACATGTTAGAGAAATTCAAATTATGACCTCCTGAAGTAATGCATTCCCTACTTTGAAATATCTTGTTGGGATTGATTCCATGAAAGGTTGAGTTAGCTTTTGTGACATCCCGAATTTTGGTTGTCTGTAAGATAAATAATATTAGATTTTCGAGGATTGAAAGACAAAATTTGGACATCGCCTTGAAAGGCGTGAAATTGGCAGTTTGACTTCAGAGCGTCTATAGGAAGGGCAAAATTGAAAATTGCCATCTCGCTCCCATCTTTTACTAGAATCCATAGCTATAGGGTGTTAGTAATTTTAACGAAGTTGGAAAATTTGTTCGGTGGCATTCCGAGTTAATTTCCGATCGCGATTGAGCCAAATCAGCACCGATTGAGCCCCTACCGGTCCTGAAATTTCACGAATTTCGAGAAATATCTCATCGGTCATCTTTTTGACCAATTTGACCAGCTTTGACTGAAAATAATTGAGGCCCAAGCTCTATCAGTCCAAATTTCACTAATAGTCCAAAAATCAGTCAATTCGTTCAACTTTATGTCGCTTTCGGTGAATAGTCACCGACAATAATTATCCCTAGAATATTTATTGGTCAAACCACTCTCTATCCTCCATTATTTCCAGCAGATTCTCTCTCCTCTCTCTCTCTAAATTTCGGATCTCTCTGTCTCTCGCGGCCCAGTTTTCTGTTGTCAGCTTCAACGGGCTGTCGACGGAAATCCGACCGTTGGATCGTCGCGATTTTTGGGTATGTTGTAGTTCATTGTCTTGTGGTTCTTTTCCAACTTGAATCACTTCGATCCGAGGTCGTTTGGCCTTTCGAATCTACTTTGACATTTTGGTCGATGAATCTATTTTTGATTTCCAGATTTTGGATTTTGATTCCCGCTGATATATATCAACCCCGACTGTCCCTAGAATATTCATGTCATAATCTTGTTTTCCAGCTTGATTTGGTCTTGTTTTAGCCCTTGAACAACCCGATTCAAACTAAATCTGCCGGAATCCGCCGTCGTCGTCGTTGCCGCCGGTCATCGACACTTCGCCGCCATATCCTCGGCTGATTTCAACTTCGTTTAGGTAAGTTAAACCTCTATTTCTCAATTAGAATATTATACATGCCATGGACTAGCTCTACGGTCCGATTCGAGGTAATCGATTTAAGAAAAATTGCCAGAATTGCCGTATTTGCGCAAATTAAAGTCTGTGGGGCTGTGAATATTCTGTGGATTGGTGAAATGTTGCTGTCCATGTTTGAATGAGGCTGTTTGAGGTGGTGGATGTGGGTCCCACGAGGTTCGGGTACCGAAAAATGGATTTTTTGGGGATTTAGAGCAAAACGGGCCAAATAGTATTTTGAAATCACTGTTCACGATACCCTTAGGACTGTTCACGAGCTTAGAATAGTGTTCACATGTTGTCCATTCATATTTAGGGTCAATTATTGAGATAACGTGGCCTAAAATGCATATTGTAGTGGAAAAAGGGCACGGACCTAATGCGTTTAACGCCGGTCGAGTTGCCTAGAGAGCTGAGACTGGAATTTGAGCATGGAATGTGCATGCATTTGCATTGTTAATATCTATGTAGAGATAAATTATTGGGATGCTTGATTATTTCGATGATGCGTCATTTCTCGTTTGCCCTTGTTTCTTTTCTGTGACTCGAGCGATTAGAAGAGCATGTTAGAGTTGAATCCGAGGGTATTTAATATCTTGAGCGAGATTAGGGGTGAGCTTACTGAGATGTTCTCACGGTGATTTTCCCCACATTTCAGTCCCTAGGATATAAGCATGGCAGAGACACCACAAGATTTGATATCCAGGTGGCGGAGTATCCAGTTGGCGAGGACAATTGATGGTGAATCGGTAGTTACTGAAGAATGCGGACGCTCTGGATTAGTTGTTGTCATTAATATTTGTAAAACTGATATTGATGTATAATATGGAGCTGAGAATGTGTAATATATGAGGTGTTATGGTTGGCTAGTCCTTGCTCATTCGTTGTCAGGGGTAAAGTATCGCTCCCGCTAGCGTTTAATTGGATATTAAGGTTCAAGGTCGGCGACAGTCTTGGGATGTCGCATGTATCGACCGTCGTTGTGCAGATGTCACGTGCTCGTGGAGGTTTGGGGCGTGACAGCTTTGCCTTGTATCTTTGGATCGCACTTATTTGGGAAATAGGAAGTGAGAATTCTAATGAGACAGAGAAAGCAATTGTGAACATATACGAGCTAGTCACTTTACTCGCCTGATCTTCACTTTCGACCTGGTTTGAATGGCGTGGCATGAATTCAGTTTACATTCATGAGAAGTTCACAATTTGTTCCTCAAGTTTTTATCTAAGAAAAACACCTCTTGTTTAACTAATGAAGTATCTTTTAGTTGATCAGCTAGAGCATAAATTTTAAACCGGTGCAAACTGCAAATGATGTCCAAGTGATTTAAACTGCAGTTATATCACAGCTCTATATTGGCTTTTGAATCAATTTGTTTTACTTTCGACCAAAACAAAAAATTAGACTGTTTTACTTGGAGTCGAGTTGGGGTCCCAACTACCAAGTGCAGCTCCATACACTGTTGCATGACACCTCTCCTTCAGTGGCATTTTCATAATCTTGTGCTTCCCATTTAAGTAGCGCTTGAAATGTGGAAGGTATCTAAACAATAGGATCCTAACATTAATGTATAATTTGTTTTCAGTTTGATGGAGCAAGACAAGGACATATCAATGGAAGTGTATGGACATAATGAAATGATGGAATTGCCATTCCATGGAGTTGACGAAGTGGAATCTACTGTGAGCGCGACAAACAAGGCAACGATGCTTAGATCCCATCCTTCTCTTAGCAAAAAGCGAGCTAATTACTCAGAGGCTTGGGATCACTTTTCAAGAATCATGGATAATGAGACACAGAAAACAATTAAGGTAAAGTGCATTTACTGTGGGGTTGAGTATGAGTATAATATTAATAATGGCACATCTACTATGTGGAAGCACTTGAACAAGTGCAAAAAGTATCCTCGTGCAGATAAGAAGCAAACAATTTTTGCACCATGTAACAAAAATTTGTCTGGCGAGGTAGGGAAAAATACTGGTGGTGGTAGTGGTGGTAATGT
>JAGVVM010003407.1:0-23255 GCA_019149425.1 Psidium friedrichsthalianum
TAAGCCATTATTCAGCTTCTTCCTCCATCCCCTCCACTTCCCGGTCTTTTAGAAGACTAGTCCGACAGCGGTGCTGAGCTTTTGATCCCTGCCAACACGCCAGAGTTTTTTTTTGGTCCTTTTTTCGAGGTACTTGTACAGTTGTGCTCGAAGCCCCTGTTTCTCATCCATCAACATCTTCCATAATGTCTGAATGCCAATGTCCGCGATTAACAGAGTATCAGTAGATTAGGTTGTGTTGATTATATGCATTACGCAGCTCCAAGGCCATTGGAGTCGTGGAGGGAATCGAAATTCCTTTGGCTTAGGAGGGGAACACCACAGCATGTTCCTCTGTCCTGTATCGCAAACGTAGGGGTTGGAAATGGTTATGCGGCATCTAATACAACTATATCGGTAAAACTTAGCATATATCGAGACTGTTGTACCGGGCCTGCTGCCATTCCTGTTACACTATGCCTTGGCACCTACACAAGTAGACAGGAAAAGAGAAAACCCTTCGAGAGCCGAATGTTTTTACGAGGCTCATCCGACCAATTCACACTACATTGTCAAGACTCGCCTTGGCCTACTTTACAGTCCTATCCACACAAGACACGACTCGAGAAAGTCCATGCCTTCGAGGTATCGAGATATAAAAAAAAATTATGGCACACGAGAAAGGCTCTTTAAAGCCTGAGACAGATTTTTCCAGCTGACTTCCTTCTCCTTAGGTCCTGCCTCGCTATGTCCTCATCGGGACGCCAGCAACCAAAATTGAAAAGAAAAGATGGCAAAGCAACAAACCAACTAATGAATGCCATCGCCGTGGCAGTTTCCAACTGTGCGCAGTGGTTCTGGGAACAGCTAGAGAGATCATTGTCAATAAGGACTGTAATGCCTGCCGATGCACATGCTGCTGCGAATGTGAGAGTGGAAGTAACTGCAAGTTAAATGCAATTTCAAGTTACAATAACAATCTTAGAATTCTCTCAGAGGACCAAGTTGTCTATTGTATGATTATGCTGAACCAACTCAGCATTCAGAATCTAGACACCAAACATTTGATCTGCAGGAAGCGTGATTTAAAAAGGTACAATTGCAAAATAAGATCTTAGCTTTCATATTAAAAATCCAACCTAGGTTTTAACTCTCTTAATGGAACAGGTCAAGTCCATTTGTTAGTTCTGTCAGGAAAAGACTTCGACTCAAACTCGAAACACTTAACCCCTTTTTTTTTTGGTAAAGGAAACACTTACCCTTTGACCTTTAAGCAGGTCAAAAATTCACATGCTCATGCAAAACACGTCTTTACTGGGTCAAACAACTTTCAACCAATATGATAACATGTCATCAAAAACTACCAAGAGGATTCTTACATCAAGGAACTCAGACAGCACGGAAAGCCAAACTCTAAACACAACTCTAATTGTTTGATTTTCTCAATAAACAAGATTACATCTTCTAAGGGCACACATATTTGAGGCATAGTAGAAACCTGACCCTATGTATTATTTCATTGAAATCAAATGTTTTTCCTTGGCCAAAAAGGAAAAATAGTTGGTCTTAAGTCAAGCCTCAAGCTCCCACAAGGATTGCTGAAAATGACCTCATTCTGGAGATAGAACTGTGTATCAGAATTTCTTTTATAGTCCACTAAAGATGGTAAAGACATTTAATCGAATCTCCTAAAGTCTTGAAGCCATAAATTGCTCCACTAATGGAAAACTAAAACTGATTCCAATATATGAGTTTAAGGATTTCTAGTTCATCATCCAATACAAACACTCTCGAAAAAAAACAAAAAAAGCCACTCAGGCAAACTAACGTCACAAAGACAACCAACAGACTGATGTTTGCAAAGTAAGTTTGGAACATCCTCTGGGATGGATGGGATAGATGCTACAATCAGTTCACCCGTCGGTTCCCTTTTAGACACTCACACTGTCAATTTAATGTCATATTAACATTTCCGCAAGCGGTAACAACTGCTGCCTGTACAATTAAGATAAACTATGAATCTATGATTACATTGCAAGTACATCATCCGCTGCCTCCCCCAACTCAACCAAAGAAAAAGAAACACACATGCGCAGAAAGAGAGAGATTATCCACTTAGGCTATATCCTAAGAAACAAGTACAAAGGAAAGAGGAGGAGGAGAGAGAAGAAGAGAGGGAACAGGAAGGCCAGTGGAGGCTGAAGGGCTTAGGTTGGTCAGTCAGCTGGAACAAGACAACTTATGGTTGCCTGACAGATAAATTCAAGGGCAGTAAAGCTAACCGTGTAATGAATTGCATCTGCAAGTATGCTACCCTAAAATTCAAATTTAATAAAGGAAAACGAGATGTCAACTAACGGGAAGGAAACTGCTTGAAATGCACTAATGGGGAATCACACCCCCACATTGGCGGACAATGAAACTTTAAGAATTCATCTTAGGGGAAAAAGATCAAGAATGAAAAATTGCAAACATATATCAGATCAAAAGAGGATCCTCTGTTTTTGTCCATGAAACTACTTGGTAGACATATCTTACCCCATCACCCATGGCAAAGAACACCACCACTCGATAATTTTGCAGCGAGCGCCCCACTAGAAGGGCATATATGTCCACAACAGCCAATGAAAAACTCCATATGCTCTGTAAGCCAGTAGCTGCTACAAGATAGCTGATACAACAGATATGAAAAACTTCAGTGGATAAAGTTATAAACAGAATGAATAGGGCCCCGTACCACATATTATTTAGTCAACCACTGACATGAACTAGGAAAGAGTAAATCAGTAGACACGGAAAATTTATAATATGGGGTGTAGACATCTCTGACAGAAGCTCTCAAAGCCTCATGAGCACAAGAACCAGTCAAAGGCTCGGTGAAGGTTGAGCATATGCAACCCAAGCATAGGTTATGAAACAATCAATATCTCTTGACAGATCTATCCCATCAGCTATGCATGACAGGAAATCGAGTTCAATGTACCCAATGCTAGCCCAACTCAGTCGTCAACATTGCAATCTCAAGGCAACCATGGGTTAACAAAGATACAATTTTGGATAAGTTTGTTAAATTCCTATTTGTTATTCATGTCACAGGCAAAAACCTTGATCCAAAGAAAACTATACAAATATACGCATAGAATCAAAGGGAACACAGCGTAAAATATCTTTAAAAAAATAACCAAGACCACACATGATGGCAGTAAAGGTCAAGGGTGGCAAGGTCCAGGTAGATACATTCCAGGGTAACTAGTTTTAGAACCTTGGGAAGTTATTGTATAACCAGTGGAAAGCGAATGAGAACCTTGTTCACTTTCCTGACAAGATTTTGTTGCTTGGATGAAGGGGAATGGAAATCGAAATTTGGAATGAAAAGTGTTCCATTACCTTGTTTTCATTAATATGAGGAAAGGTGAAAAGAATGAGAAAAATGTAACCATCGTGGTAAGTTTATAGGTAGAGCAATAACTGGGGCTTCAATTTGCAGCTTTCTTTGTAGTCAAAAAAAGAATTTGCAACTTTCTTTCAAGAAGAAAACTGAAATGGTAAGTAATAATTTTATGATTTACTCATTTTCTTAGATTTATGGTAATTGAAATATATAGAATACAGTCCCTACATTTAATTAAGGTTTTAGCAAATTGAGTAATTTAAATGACTACCCCTCTGATTCCTTTTCGTTCCTTCTATTTTATCCTCATCGCCTCTAATCGGATTACCAAACTAGACCTAAGGCGGAGAATCACCAAGAAATCTACCTTATAGCCTCTACTGTTGATCCGACCTAGTAACTATGCTGATTACTCGTGATGAGACAAATAGCTGTATTCCTTGAAACAGAGAGTCTGCCAATACTGGGCCAATAGTCCAGCTAAGAGAATGACCATTCCAGCGCAGAGTGCAAAATGCAGCTCGCCCATAAAGAGAAATATAGTTCTTCTGTGCAATTGGCTCAGCTTTGAACCAAAATACTGGGTCCAAGATTTAATAACATTCAGACATTTTGCAGTGTCTGAGATGAAAGTCTCTAGAAATAAACTTAACTTGAGTCTTGAATGATGTATTCCACTTTTTCCTTGGCACATAAAGACTACAATAGAAAATTTTAGGCTTTTTATAGCAACTGCAACTCGGACTTCACAGATTGTGTATCCCTCAGTTAGTGTGAAAGCATAAAGAAGAGATCGCATAAGAATAAAATGTTACCATTAACAGATCTATGCCATTCCAAATTTTACAACATGCCAATATGCTCTTTTCTGTCAAGTATCGCCCTAAAACTCACCCCTTCCTTTTATGAGCAGCAAAATGCAAACTCTTAGAGACTCATTGACAAACCACAACCATCAATTTTCTCAATAATGGAATAAGCACTAGCCATACATAAAGTGTCTAAAGATTATTCAGATGCAGGTCGTGTAGGTGTTACCAGAAGGCTGTCACGGAGGGGAAATCACTGGTAGTGGCCATAACACAGAGCCCGGCAGCTGCAAACAGAAACTGGAAAAAACGCAAGGCGAGCCCACCGAGCGTGGCGGGCATACCCTGGACATCCTTCATCCTGGCTCTCGGTGCGTTCGCGCCTTCCGTCGTCGGCGGATCCTCCACTGGGTGAACCGAGGCATGGCTCCCGTTCATTTCTCCGCTTCAGCCCTCAAATCATAGCTGCCCTCGCCTCAACAAAGATCCTATCAAACATTTGGGAGGCGATTCATATCCAATCTCAACACCCAAAGTTAACTGGAAACTAATCAGATGCTACCCACCAAAACAATCCCACAAACGGAAATCTAGCGCTGAATCGAACTAAAGGGAAAAAAAAAAACCCATTTAGCTATAAAACATCAGGCGAACCGCAGCAATAGAAAACTAGAAAAAAGCTCAGGTTTTGATCCAGCATAGATCAAACCGTGGCGAATTCGAACCTTGATACTCAAACGCGGCAGGTGGAGTGACGGAAAACCCTAAATCGGTGGGGGAGGGGGCGGTGCTTCGCCGCCGGCGGATCAAAAAACTCGATCGGAGACTGTGGATCGAGGGAGCCAGTGGGGGAAGGGCAGTTGGTGGGATTCGGAAAAGAGAAGTTGGAGGTCGCAGGGAGAAGTTGAGAAGTGAGTTGATCGTTGTCCCCCTTCCAATGAAGGCGCGTCGCTCCAACGTCCGGCACCTGGCACTCCTTTTCCACGATTTTTGTAAATTTATTCCCCCGATATAACAATAAAATTGCCTTTGGGATGACTTCTTTAGCTTTTTTTATTATTTTTTTCTTATTTTATGTTTCAATATGAGAATGTCTGAAAATTTTCTTAATAAGGGCTTGTCAAATACGAATCTAAAATAGACATTATCTTAAATAAGGGCTTAAAGTAGTCATGCCCTTACTGGCACCGCCATTTCGAAAATCATGGCATGGACCTTACTGCCAGTAAGGGCACGACATATCCAGCCGATCAAATCTTTTGATCAATCAAGAGCATTTTCATTCTTTTTATGTTTTCTAGATTTTTTTTTCTCAAATTTTCCTTTTTTATTACTTTTTTAGCTTTTTTTCCGTTTCCCCTCCCTTTTCGCTAGTGGCTAATCTAACACGATGGATGGCCGCTGGATAGGGTTGGGCGACGACCAAGCTCATGACCTGGATGCCCTCGCTAGTCACAATATAAAAAAAAGAAATGAGAAAAGGAAAAAAGGAAAAAGGAAAACAAATCACAAAAGTAAATTGCGAAAATGTCATTTACCAGCCATGAGGTGGGGCTCTTCTCTGAAAATGACATGGCCACTTCATATCATAATTTGAAATAAGGTTTACTTCAAGCTATTATTTAAGAAAATAAAAACACTCATACTTTTGCTTGGATCCAATTCGAGTCTGCACGAGTTGGACCTGTCACGATCATTTGTCAAATGAGCTCACATGATCAATCGCTCTGATTGCCATTACTTACGACTTTGGTTTCCAAGCAATCGAGCTCTTATTCTGTCGGGCATAGTTCTTGGCCTATATTTTCCTTCAATTCACTAAGTATTTCTCATTAGCAATAGACTATTCCGGGAAAAATAAAATGTTTTGTTTATTAATTCGAAGTTTGATTTTCGATAATGGTGTTTGGGGCTTTAGCTGCGTGCCTTCATGCAAGGGTTCGCATAAACATTCTTCTTCAGCTAATCCTGCGGATGGAGCCCAAACTACCAAATATACCAGTAATATAATATTAATATAAAACCCTTTTTTTTTTCCTTGTTTTCCAACGAGTGTTCGCGTCTCCGTTCTAGCATCCTCAAGAGTGCGTTTGGTTTGATTTTTGGAGAAAGCTTTTAAAAAAATACAAAAACATTTAAATCAAAAGGATTTGGAAAAATACAAAGACTATTTGGTAAATCACAATTGAAAAATACCTTAAAATACAGTTTTGGAAAAATGTTGTTTGATAAACATAAATTTGAAAAATCTTTTGACTTGCCAGTGAATAAATATTTTATGATTTTTTTTATAATTTTTATTTTCTTCTTTCTTTTTCTTTTTTTTTCATTCACCAACCCCTCCCTTACCTCTAGTCGGTCTGGCAACCGACGAGATAGTAGCGGGGAGGAGGGGGTAGTCGCGCAGAGGACACTTGAGGCAGCTTCACGCCTAAAGTTCAAAACTCAAAACTCAAGGAGCCTTTAATTTGGCTGGAGCTTTTAACCTTTTCAAATGCTAACTTTTAGCTAATGATGTTTGAAATTTTTTTGCCAAACACTTAAATATTACCCCACCTAAAACTCCTCGAGAAAGTAGTTCTCAAACGCAGCCCGACACATATCGAATAGAGTTTATTATCAAAAAATCGCTCAGAAAGGAAAGAGTTCATACATTCCGACAAGGGGATTTCGAACAAGAAATAAGTTTAAACTTAAATTTAATATGCAGGATATTGAATAATTAAATAAAAATTAGATAAAAGGAGTTTTACTTGACGAAGAAGTAAAAAAAAGAAAAAGAAAAAGAAAAAGAGAAGTCCTAACATGAATAGAATTTTCTAGAGTCGATTCCCATTTGCCCTTCTTATTTTCTTTTTATTTTTAAAATATTTTTTTCCATTGACTTGACTCCATAAATTTGTGGTTCTCTCTGCCTTTCTCGTTCTGTGTTCCCTTCAACTGTTGCTTTAGCCATCAAAACCGAAGGAGGGAGAGAAATTCAGGGCTTTAGGGTTTTCGGTGCAGCGATCGATCCAGCGAAGATGATCGAGGTGGTGCTGAACGACAGGCTGGGGAAGAAGGTGAGGGTGAAGTGCAACGAGGACGACACCATCGGCGACCTCAAGAAGCTCGTCGCCGCCCAGACCGGCACCCGGGCCGACAAGATCAGGATCCAGAAGTGGTACAACATCTACAAGGACCACATCACCCTCAAGGACTACGAGATCCACGACGGCATGGGTCTCGAGCTCTACTACAACTGATCTCGAGCCCTGTGGAAGGTTAGGTTTTGTTTTCGGTGCTTTAGAAGCTGTCGCAAAGCGTTTGATTAGGCGGATGTCGAGTTTAATCAGCTCAGCTGTCGCTGTTTGAGGATGATGGTTCTGCTACTATGACTTTTTACTGGCGAAGTCGTTCGATTGTGTGTGTTCGAATTGGGATGGTTTTTAGTGGTTTATGCTGCTGATTGAGTGAATAATTGGCATGATTTAGTTTAATTTGTTTGATAGATGTATGTTTCTGCTGGAGCTATCATGGATTGCATGTTCGTTCTAATAGGTTGCAGTTTATTTTTATTTGGAATGAAAGAGAGTGCTTGGTCCTGCCTGTGTTGTACCGAATTGCTTGGTCATGGAATGGTATCAATATAGAGGTAGGTTTCCTCCTCTTTAAGAGTATGATTTAACAGAGAGATAGAATTAACTATGGATGCGAGGCATCTCGCTGTACCTCTTAAACTGCATCTACGATAGAGTTGGATGATAATAAAGAAGGGTTGGTGCCATGGTGCTACTGTTTTCTAGTCGACTTCTGAGCTACATAGAAAACTGCCTACTTGAAATCTCCGTGGTCAGTTGTCCTTTGAAAAGTTGTTTGTTAGAGTGAAGATGTCATCATCTGATAAGAAAATAATATGTTTAGGAGATCTCTGTTATATAGAAATTTCTCAAAACGAGGATGATGATGCCATCTTATGAGATGGATTACCTTCTTTAGATGCAAGAGTGTGAAAACAACAGAAGTTTCAGTTTTTTTGTTTCTGGAGAAATACTTGCTTACAATTTTTCATTAGTTTTTTCTGTTAAAATTGAACACAATTTCTAACGTACTTGCGAAGACTGCCGGGTTCAAAGCAATTGCAGAAGGAAGGATGTGATGAGTAGGAATCAGTATTAGTAAGGTGGAGTGTCAGTCGGGGATGTATGAGGCTGTGTAAGCAATATTATGCTCTGTGTAGTTTAATCGCATACCAAGTCTAGAGCCTTAACCAACAGTTATATTTGCTTTGTGAGACTTTTGTAACGTGGGAATGACATGGGTGTCCTTCAAGATTGTATTGAAATATGATTTTACACTGTTTTAATTTCGAATATCTTTAGAACAGGAGTCTGAAGTTATTGTTGGGATTTCAACTTGGGGACATCTTATCGTTGTTTGCTTTAGTATATGTATTTGTTACCCTCTGTAGTTGAGGTTAAATGGGATAAGTTTGAGTGATTTTCTTTGGTTTGCATGTTTGTTGAATGTAGGATAATGTACATTCTTGTTAAATTTCGTGTCCACTGCTTCAGTTGGTATCAAAGCGAGTTCAGCTTGCACATTCTTTAATGTTATGTGATTTTTGGCATTTAGTATAGTATAAATTCGTATCAAATTTTGTTTCCACCACTTGGTATCAAGATGAGTTCACCTGATGTATTGAAATGAGATTACTATGAATTTAGATCATGCTAGGCGCATATCACAGTAAATTGCTCAACTTTCAGTTGACTCCGAAGAGGCAAATCTGCTTTACAAAGAGAAGATGAAAATATAGAGAAGACCTAAATTCCTTGCAAACCCATGTCTTCCAGTAAAGATCTTGACCATTAAGTAGATGCCGAATAGCAACGGTAGGTGCAAATTCCTATTCTACATGTATTCAAATAAAATGGGGGAAGATTTTGAATTCTAAAATGTGGAACGCTCATTGTCCGTACCCTTAGCAAGACTCTCTCAATACTTCCAAATAGGTTGCTGCAAATTCTGTTTCTGCTTCACCTTAATAACCTAGAAGTTTTTACTGTAAGGAGATTTAGTAGAACCTTTCATCAATGATGTTTGTTTGGAATTGATTTTTGGCTCTATGGCTGGGATTCCGCTTTTATTAGTAAACCAATATCATGATCTCTTCATAGAGATAGGTGATGGATGTTGCATGGATATAGTAACTCTTTTACATTTGCTCTTTTCCTTGACATCTTCCAATGAAGACAAGATCCGAACTAAGAATTAACTGCGGAAGAAGAAATGATTTATTTGAATTCCTATTCTATTTGTATCCTAATGTAGATGAAATTCTAAAAGTGTTAAGCTGAGGTTAATTGGATCCTGATGTTATGTTGAAAGACTCCTATATCAGGGGTTGAGGAGTTCTGGTCAATACGATCCAAATTTAATTGATTTAAGGTCAGAGTCCATGGAACGAGGCATTCTGAACCATTTGATCGCAAGTTGATTGATTGAAGGTTAGAGGGCATGGAACAATATTTAGTATATATGTGTTTGTAGTAAACTGAAGTTTTATTACTTCACACCGTGCTGGGGCTATGTCAAGAACGTTGTTCGAGCATAATTTATGTTCAACGAACAGTTGTTAACTTTGTCAGATAATTGTGTGGTCTCTTCTTGTTTGGTTTGGAAGTTTTAGCCTCTAGACTGGGGATGGGCAGGAAAGAAGTGTAAGCTTTGATTTCTCTGAGAATATTGATTCAGCTCAGCTGTTGTTTTCCTTATGGTTGTAGGCATGCCTAATATCAGTTTGAATTGTCATGTGAAGTATCGGTTTATTCTGATGGTTTTTTTGTTGTACTCCCCGAAGCTTTTGACTCTGTTTCCTATTGATGTTTAGCATTGTTACACAGCATTTCAGTTTTTCATTACCCAAAACATTACAAGACCTTCAATCAAAGCTTTGAAACCTGTGTCGAGGGATGAGAGTGTTGAGTGACCTTCTGATTTTGTCGCCTAACTGATCTGGTGCTTGCTTTTTCACTGCAGGTGGAGAACTCACATGTAAATCCACCGGGAACTGGGGGTCCGTGGCCTGAAATCTGTAGTCTGGTTCCATATACTACATTTGCATGGACACTGTATGTACTGCGGTCGACTTTTTCTATTTCTGTGACCGTAAGAATGTGTGAACTTGGGGGAAAACTCCTGTTATTGGAAAAGTGGGGACATATGGTGCTGCGGTGCATATAAAAACTTTGTTCAGCCGCTACCTTCTGAGGTATCGTATCGTCCTGTGGTTGCGGGTCCTTGTGATCCTTAAGCCTTATATTGCTTCTCCCTAGTTTGCCAGGAGAATATTTTGCGGGGCGATGCTGTAGCTGCATGATCTCGGAACTTTTTATTGTATGTTCTTGCGGGATTCAGGGCCCTGTCGACAACAGCTTTTTCGTTCAAAAAAATGGGTAGCCAAACATAGTCTTGATAAGAAGGATGTTCGTGTGGATGTGTGAGGTGTGCGAGGAAATCTGAATAGAAGTGAAATTGTTCGGCCAAAAGTTAGATTCCGAACGTGAAATTTGCCCGCGGCTCAAGTCCGAGAGATGAAAGCCTTTTGATTCCAATGACAAGATTGAGGATGATGTGGTCCAAACATCAAAATATGGAGTGTGTTCGTCTGAGAAGGAATGGAAACAGCGCCATCATTATTCTATGACCAATCACTGTTGTGATCTAAAAATTAGGGAATTCTTAGGTTAATGGACTATTAAATTAATTAAATGAATTAATTAACCTAACTTGAGTTCTCTTAAGTTTTATCATGTAAATTAGGTTTATGTTCAAATGATTTAAATTTGAAGCCGCCATTTTTTTCGTAGGAAGATTAGAAATTTAAATAAAGTATCGGGAGAATACTTTATTTTCTGCTAACTAGATATTCAAATTCGGGGATTTGATTATGTTAATTTTTTAATTAACATTCTTTCGGTATCATTTTTGTGAAAAATTTTCTTAAACTAGCAAATTTAATTGATTTCTTTGAAACCAAGGTGAAATTTACTTTTTTGGGATTTTCTTGAAATAATGAATGCAATTATGACATGAAACTATATGATGCTATGCGTTCTGAACTATATGACAAACATGATGTCCAAAAAATTATGTTAAATGCACGAAAAATATGAATTCTAATGATGTGCAAAATAACATGAAAAAAATGTATGTTAATTTTCGAAAAAAGTGAGATAATATGAGTTTCAATGTACACAAAACATGAGTTAAAGTCATGACATGCAAAGGATGCAAATCTACCTATATGAATATCAATGCGTGAATGACAATGACGACATGAATTATGCATGACCAAATACACATGAATGACATTTTTTTGGCGGCATTTTCGGATTAAATAAAAGGAAAAAATAAAAGATGGTCCGAAAGTTGATAACAATTAATATAAATTAAGAAATTGATCACTTAAAGTCTAATTTTATATTAAAAGGTATCTTGACATTTAACTCCATTTTAGGTCGCGATTTGATTTTTTTTTTGTAATTTTTTTTTTATGAAAACAGAGTCAAATAAAAGTATAATAAACCTTGAGTATCGTACACCATGTGATCCGAATTTTTTCGATGAATTCGCTTCGTACCCAAGATTTAGGGTCAAAGAGAATTTATTCACGTCGTACCCCAAGAGTGGGTCAGATGATAATTTAAATGAAATTTATCGGTTCGGTCTCAAAGTTATGGATGAGATGGATAATTTCATCTGTACAGATGACGTCGTACTTCGAGGGTGAAGTCGAATGGTCATCCATAATGTACATATCCAAGGGACAAAGGCGCAATGGAGCATGTACTATACTCAAGGAGTATTATAAAAATATTTGACTTTAGATCATAGTATAAAATGCATGAAATTTTTGGCCAAGCTAGAGTAGGTGCCGAATTTTGAAGAGCCTATTGCCCTATTTCCGAAGGATATTCAATTGAGATAATCACTCACCAGATATATTTCGTAAAAAAAAAATCCCAATTTGAAACTAAGGAAATGAGAATATTTCCAATTAGATGCTCAATCCCTTAAAATAATGAAATTGAACCGCAAAACATATCAAACATCCGAAAGAATCCGAAAGATATGCTCTGAATTTGACACATGCACCAATATCCTCAAGATAAGGCTAAAATTTCAGATTTGCATGAACATTAAATTCCTCCCAAAGATATCTAACGTTTCACCAAGTGCATCCAAAACCGAAAATATCCACTTATCCTCATACATCCTCAAGATGCTTCAAATGTTTGAAAATTGGATTAAGCATTCTCTCATAAATTTCGAAAACACAAAATACCTTGTATTCTGAACGTTATTTTGACAAGGCTCAGAATTATCTAGTTAACTTTGAGAACGTTTGGATCCAATTCACAAGTCAACTTGATGAAGATCTAGGACAACTTGAGTCTCAATTCAAGATAAGCAAAAGCTAAAAAAAAACGCCTAACCAAGCATACCCAGCTTCCGAAAAAATTGCAAGAACACGAAGGAACCCAAAATTTTTGTGCATAGATCCAAAGGAACAGCAAGATTGATTATTTTTTGGTTGGACGTAAGGTCCTGTTTTTTCTTTTTTAGTGCAGTATCATGCAATCCAAGGTGGGCAGTTATCTCCTGATGCTTTTAGATGTCCAATGAAACATGCATCACAAAAAATTAAGCAAGCTAATATTTGAGGATAAGGAAATTTACCTTGAATTGAATGCCAATTTTGATAGCCGAATTTAAACAAAACTTGAATACCGAGCTCGAACTTTGGTCCGGACGGTCAAAGGTGAGCAAAATCAAGACAAAACCAGGCCAATTTCGGCTTTGAACAATGGTGACCAGCAGTTGAGCAGTGGCAGTGACGTTGGGTATGGTGGAGCAAGTGTCAGACATGGCAGGATAGTGGTGGCGCTTGCTTCAGACGATTGTATACAAAAAAAGAGATGCTCGGGCACAATGAACCAAGCGTCGATGGGATCAGCCGAGTCCCCTTGGGCGAACACTTCTAACCCTCTCTTTTCTTCCTCACGTGAATTTTTTTCAACTGAGCAGAAGATTTTCAAACCCCCGAAACCCTAAGCTAAATTGTTTATTTACAGACAGAAGGACTGCTCTAATCCTAGTCGAGATGGGACTCAGTCTGATTTAAAAAAAAAAATCTAAACTTGAGGAGTCCTAATGGATTAAGACTCCTTAGGAATTTGGCCCAGAGAGAAGTCTATAGGGCCAACCGAAAATCGTATTATTGTGAGCTTACTTCGCACGATCTCGGGTTTCGATCGGGTCTTAATTAAATAAACAAAATGGGTCTGAGATTTTTTGGAAAATTTGGCATATTCCCATTTACATTGCCGAAAATTTATGATGGCCTCTGCCCCAGATTGCTAGCCAAATTAAGCTCAATCTCGCAGCCCCGATCCAAACCAATAATAATGCAACGCAACAAAAATTAGATATGCTATGCATGAAGGATTATTTTTGCGAGAACCAACCAATCCTCATTTTTGTATAATATAATGAAAAATGAAAAACTAAATTTAGGTGTCGACAATCACTTATCCAAAGCGAGAATGTTCAGACTTCCGCCTATTTTCTTGACGCCATCAAGAGTACGCCTAATTCTCTTGACCTTGATGGATTCCCAAAATTCAGACGAAATCATATAAATAAGGAAAAACTAAAAGACTTTGGCTAACCAAGTTCGACCCAAACCTCGCAAGATCCACGCGAACATCGAGTTTTGACCCATTTTGAATTATATTAATAACAATAATGAAGGTCCCTCCCTCTTGGCAGAATTCCTCTAATAGACTTGATTCGGCTGTAAAATCGCTGCCTTACGTGAATTCACACGAGAGCAATCGATTAGTACCAACTATTCACTTCTATGACCGATCATGTTCGAAGCTTTTCTCTTTTTCTTAGGAAGGTCACGTGTGAAAGATATCTTTTTCTGCGCGAATTGATTTTACCTGCTCCAACTTAATTTATCGTGGCTTGTGAATTTTTTTTTAAATTCATTGCACGAACATTTTCAAGTAAATATACCTGTAAAATAAATTTCGGGAAAGAAGCCATTAAAAATCCTAAACTCTGCTCATTGTAACACGTTTACCCCAAAATTTTCTTGTGATACAAAAAACTCTAAACTTTTACCCATGTAATACATTTATTGCCTACAAATTTGAGATTGTTGATGTCACAAGAAAATTTGAAGTAAAAGCGTCACTTAGGTACAAGTTTTGAGATTTTTGGTGTTACAAAAAAAAATTAGGGTAAATGTGTCAGGTATAAGTTTGGAGTTTTTTGTGTCACAATGAAAAGTTTGGGTAAATGTGTTACAGTGTGCACAATTTAGGATTTTTGGTGATATTTTTATTTTTTTTTGTAACCTTGTAATTTTAAAGGGCATCTTGAATTTTCGACACAAAAAGAAAATTACTGTTCGCTTTTATTGAATCTTTAAACAAACAAGAAGTGATGAAGAGGAGGGGAAAACAACCCCCCATCTGATAACGAAGACAAAAGAGAAGGAAATAAAAACAAAATGTTTTAAGGAAAATAAAATTTTGCTTTTGTTGCTATGCGCGTTGCGTGACGCGCCTCTTTGAGTAAGCGCCGGGCAACGAAAAGCTCAAATTCTCGCGATAAAACGCAAACGCAAAGTACCGCGACCGTCTCGTTCGCGCGTTTGATTTGACCGCGGTTAAAAATTTCGAAAAAACGCCGACTCGGCGAAAAGCGCGGTCCCTCGCGGAGCACCCACAGAAGGAAGGGGGAAAAAATCGCGATTTCTCGGACGGCCAATCGGGAAATCCAGGCCGTACACGTAACCGATTGGGAAAAAAAAAAACGGAAAAGAAAAGAAAAGAAAAAGACCACCAACACGTGGGACGTTAGTTCGGAACTGATGGGGACGGGAGGTGTGGGCTCCACACCCCCCGCCGCACGAGCGGCCCTCCACGCCACGTTACCGAATCTCTGTCGTTTCTGCGGCTCCCGGGGGTCGGACTTCCGAACAAAACGACAATTTCCCGCACGCCCATCGCTGACGTGGCCCCGCGTCAGCCCACGTCGGATCGGACGGTCCCCGTCGAAAGCGCGTACCGGCGATGAGACTCGATATTCGGCGGCTATCGTTTCACCCCGTTGTTAGCTGACGTGGCCTAGCGAGGGCCGGCCACCATCGCACTCCGGCGATGTGCAATGGCGGCGGCATGCTCCGACCGGCATGCCTACCATTCAACCATTCTCTTTTTTTTTTTTCAGTTTTTTTCATAAATAAATTTTCATCTTTTATATCTTAGTTTTTAAATCTAATTTAAAATCAAAGAACATAAAAAAGGAAGAAATTAATAAAAAAATAAAAAATATTAAGAATTGTTCTCATCACCGCGGTGATGAGAACAATTCTTAATATTTTTTATTTTTTATTAATTTCTTCCTTTTTTATGTTCTTTGTATTTTAAATTAGATTTAAAAACTAAGAATAAAAGATGAAAATTTATTTATGAAAAAAACTGAAAAAAGAAAAAAGAGAATGGTTGAATGGTAGGCATGCCGGTCGGAGCATGCCGCCGCCATTGCACATCGCCGGAGTGCGATGGTGGCCGGCCCTCGCTAGGCCACGTCAGCTAACAACGGGGTGAAACGATAGCCCGCCGAATATCGAGTCTCATCGCCGGTACGCGCTTTCGACGTGGGACCGTCCGATCCGACGTGGCTTGACGCGGGGCCACGTCAGCGATGGGCGTGCGGGAAATTGTCGTTTTGTTCGGAAGTCCGACCCCCGGGAGCCGCAGAAACGACAGAGATTCGGTAACGTGGCGTGGAGGGCCGCTCGTGCGGCGGGGGGTGTGGAGCCCACACCTCCCGTCCCCATCAGTTCCGAACTAACGTCCCACGTGTTGGTGGTCTTTTCTTTTTCTTTTCTTTTCGTTTTTTTCCCAATCGGTTACGTGTACGGCCTGGATTTCCCGATTGGCCGTCCGAGAAATCGCGATTTTTTCCCCCTTCCTTCTGTGGGTGCTCCGCGAGGGACCGCGCTTTTCGCCGAGTCGGCGTTTTTTCGAAATTTTTAACCGCGGTCAAATCAAACGAGCGAACGAGACGGTCGCGGTACTTTGCGTTTGCGTTTTATCGCGAGAATTTGAGCTTTTCGTTGCCCGGGCTTACTCAAAGAGGCGCGTCACGCACGCGCATAGCAACAAAAGCAAAATTTTATTTTCCTTAAAACATTTTGTTTATTTTCCTTCTCTTTTGTTCTTCGTTATCAGATGGGGGGTTGTTTTTTCCCTCCTCTTCATCACTTCTTGTTTGTTTAAAGATTCAATAAAAGCGAACAGTAATTCTTTTTGTGTCGAAAATTCAAGATGCCCTTTAAAATTACAAGTTACAAAAAAAATAAAAATATCACCAAAAATCCTAAATTGTGCACACTGTAACACATTTACCCAAACTTTTCATTGTGACACAAAAAAACTCCAAACTTATACCTGACACATTTACCCTAAATTTTTTTTGTAACACCAAAAATCTCAAAACTTGTACCTAAGTGACGCTTTTACTTCAAATTTTTCTTGTGACATCAACAATCTCAAATTTGTAGGCAATAAATGTATTACATGGGTAAAAGTTTAGAGTTTTTTGTATCACAAGAAATTTTTGGGGTAAAGTGTTACAATGAGCAGAGTTAGGATTTTTAATGGCTTCTTTCCCGAAATTTATTTTACAGGTATATTTACTTGAAATGTTCGTGCAATTGAATTTAAAAAAAAATTCACAAGCCACGATAATTAAGTTGGAGCAGGTAAAATCAATTCGCGCAGAAAAAGATCATCTTTCACACGTGACCTTCCTAAGAAAAAGAGAAAGCTTCGAACATGATCGGTTCATAGAAGTGAATAGTTGGTACTAATCGATTGCTCTCGTGTGAATTCACGTAAGGCAGCGATTTTACAGCCGAATCAAGTCTATTAGAGGAATTCTGCCAAGAGGGAGGGACCTTCATTATTGTTATTAATATAATTCAAAATGGGTCAAAACTCGATGTTCGCGTGGATCTTGCGAGGTTTGGGTCGAACTTGGTTAGCCAAAGTCTTTTAGTTTTTCCTTATTTATATGATTTCGTCTGAATTTTGGGAATCCATCAAGGTCAAGAGAATTAGGCGTACTCTTGATGGCGTCAAGAAAATAGGCGGAAGTCTGAACATTCTCGCTTTGGATAAGTGATTGTCGACACCTAAATTTTAGTTTTTCATTTTTCATTTATATTATACAAAAATGAGGATTGGTTGGTTCTCGCAAAAATAATCCTTCATGCATAGCATATCTAATTTTTGTTGCGTTGCATTATTATTGGTTTGGATCGGGGCTGCGAGATTGAGCTTAATTTGGCTAGCAATCTGGGGCAGAGGCCATCATAAATTTTCGGCAATGTAAATGGGAATATGCCAAATTTTCCAAAAAAATCTCAGACCCATTTTGTTTATTTAATTAAGACCCGATCGAAACCCGAGATCGTGCGAAGTAAGCTCACAATAATACGATTTTCGGTTGGCCCTATAGACTTCTCTCTGGGCCAAATTCCTAAGGAGTCTTAATCCATTAGGACTCCTCAAGTTTAGATTTTTTTTTTTAAATCAGACTGAGTCCCATCTCGACTAGGATTAGAGCAGTCCTTCTTGTCTGTAAATAAACAATTTAGCTTTAGGGTTTCGGGGGTTTGAAAATCTTCTGCTCAGTTGAAAAAAATTCACGTGAGGAAGAAAAGAGAGGGTTAGAAGTGTTCGCCCAAGGGGACTCGGCTGATCCCATCGACGCTTGGTTCATTGTGCCCGAGCATCTCTTTTTTTGTATACAATCGTCTGAAGCAAGCGCCACCACTATCCTGCCATGTCTGACACTTGCTCCACCATACCCAACGTCACTGCCACTGCTCAACTGCTGGTCACCATTGTTCAAAGCCGAAATTGGCCTGGTTTTGTCTTGATTTTTGCTCACCTTTGACCGTCCGGACCAAAGTTCGAGCTCGGTATTCAAGTTTTGTTTAAATTCGGCTATCAAAATTGGCATTCAATTCAAGGTAAATTTCCTTATCCTCAAATATTAGCTTGCTTAATTTTTTGTGATGCATGTTTCATTGGACATCTAAAAGCATCAGGAGATAACTGCCCACCTTGGATTGCATGATACTGCACTAAAAAAGAAAAAACAGGACCTTTACGTCCAAAAAAAAAAATATTCAATCTTGCTTGTTCGATAATTGGATCTGAGATGCTAGCACAAAGAATTTGGGTGTTCCTTCGTGTTCTTGCAATTTTTTCGGAAGCTGGGTATGCTTTGGTTGAGGCGTTGTTTTTTAGCTTTTGCTTATCTTGAATTGAGACTCAAGTTGTCCTAGATCTTCATCAAGTTGACTTGTGAATTGGATCCAAACGTTCTCAAAGTTAACTAGATAATTCTGAGCCTTGTCAAAATAACGTTCAGAATACAAGGTATTTTGTGTTTTCGAAATTTATGAGAGAATGCTTAATCCAATTTTCAAACATTTGAAGCATCTTGAGGATGTATGAGGATAAGTGGATATTTTCGGTTTTGGATGCACTTGGTGAAACGTTAGATATCTTTGGGAGGAATTTAATGTTCATGCAAATCTGAAATTTTAGCCTTATCTTGAGGATATTGGTGCATGTGTCAAATTCAGAGCATATCTTTCGGATATTCTTTCGGATGTTTGATATGTTTTGCGGTTCAATTTTCATTATTTTAAGGGATTGAGCATCTAATTGGAAATATTCTCATTTCCTTAGTTTCAAATTTGGGATTTTTTTTTTACGAATATATCTGGTGAGTGATTATCTCAATTGAATATCCTTCGGAAATAGGGCAATAGGCTCTTCAAATTCGGCACCTACTCTAGCTTGGCCAAAAATTTCATGCATTTTATACTATGATCTAAAGTCAAATATTTTTATAATACTCCTTGAGTATAGTACATGCTCCATTGCGCCTTTGTCCCTTGGATATGTACATTATGGATGACCATTCGACTTCACCCTCGAAGTACGACGTCATCTGTACAGATGAAATTATCCATCTCATCCCATAACTTTGAGACCGAACCGATAAATTTCATTTAAATTTATCATCTGACCCACTCTTGGGGTACGACGTGAATAAATTCTCTTTTGACCCTAAATCTTGGGTACGAAGCGAATTCATCGAAAAAATTCAGATCACATGGTGTACGATACTCAAGGTTTATTATACTTTTATTTGACTCTATTTTCAAAAAAAAATTACAAAAAAAAAAAAATCAAATCACGTCCTAAAATGGAATTAAATATCAAGATACCTTTGAATATAAAATTAGACTTTGAGCGATCAATTTCTTAATTTATATTAATTATTATTAACTTTCGGATCATCTTTTATTTTTTCTTTTATTTAATCCGAAATACCCCCAAAAAAATGTCATTCGTGTATATTTCATATAGGATCGGTCATGCATAATTCATGTCGTCATTGTCATTCACTTATTGATATTCATGTCATATAGATAGATTTGCATCCTTTGCATGTCATGACTTTTAAATTTTAACTCATGTTTTGTGTGCATTAAAACTCCTATTATGTCACTTTTTTCGAAAATTAGCATACATTTTTTTCATGTTATTTTGCACATCATTAGAATCCGTATTTTTCGTGCATTTAACTTAATTTTTTAGACATCATGTTTGTCATATAGTTCAGAATGCATAGCATCATATAGTTTCATGTCATAATTGCATTCATGTAGTTGCATTTGCATTGCATTCATTATTTCAAGAAAATCCCAAAAAATAAATTGCACCTTGATTTCAAAGAAATCAATTGAATTTGCCAGTTCAAATTTTTTTTCACAAGAATGGTACCAAAAGGATGTTAATTGAAAAATTAATATAATCAAATCCCCGAATTTGAATATCTAGTTAGCAAAAAATGAAGTAATCTCTCGACACTTTATTTAAGTTTTTAATCTCCCTATCAAAAAAATTAATGGCGGCTTCAAATTTAAATCATTTGAACATAAACCTAACTTGCAAATTGATAAAGCTTAAAAGAACTCAAGTTAAATTTAGTAATCCATTCATCTAAGAATTCCCTAATTTTTAGGTCGCGGCAGTGATCGATGATAGAATAATGATGGCACTGTTTCCATTCCTCCTCAGACGAACACACTCCATATTTTGATGTTTGGACCACATCATCCTCAATCTTGTACATTGGAATCAAAAGGCATTTCATCTCTCGGACTTGAGCCGCCAGCAAATTTCACGTTCGGAATCTAACTTTTGGCCGAACAATTTCACTTCTATTCAGATTTCCTCGGACACCTCACACATCCACACGAACATCCTTCTTATCAAGACTATGTTTAGCTACCCATTTTTTTGAACGAAAAAGCTGTTGTCAACTGGGCCCTGAATCCCGCAAGAACAAACAATAAAAAGTTCCGAGATCATGCAGCTACAGCATCGCCTCGCAGAATATTCTCCTGGCAAACTAGGGAGAAGCGATATAAGGCTTAAGGATCACAAGGACACGCAACCACAGGACGATACCTCAGAATGTAGCGGCTGAACAAAGTTTTTAGATGCACCGCAGCACCATATGTCCCCAGTTTTCCAATAACAGGAGTTTTCCCCCAAGTTCACACATTCTTACGGTCACAGAAATAGAAAAAGTCGACTGCAGTACACACTGTCCATGCAAATGTAGTATATGGAACCAGACTACAGATTTCAGGCCACGGACCCCCCAGTTCCCGGTGGATTTACATGTGAGTTCTCCACCTGCAGTGAAAAAGCAAGCACCAGATCAGTTAGGCGACAAAATCAGAAGGTCACTCAACACTCTCATCCCTCGACACAGGTTTCAAAGCTTTGATTGAAGGTCTTGTAATGTTTGGGTAATGAAAACTGAAATGCTGTGTAACGATGCTAAACATCAATAGGAAACAGAGTCAAAAGCTTCGGGAAGTACAACAAAAAAAACCATCAGAATAAACCGATACTTCACATGACAATTCAAACTGATATTAGGCATGCCTACAACCACAAGGAAAACAACAGCTGAGCTGAATCAATATTCTCAGAGAAATCAAAGCTTACACTTCTTTCCTGCCCATCCCCAGTCTAGAGGCTAAAACTTCCAAACCAAACAAGAAGAGACCACACAATTATCTGACAAAGTTAACAACTGTTCGTTGAACATAAATTATGCTCGAACAACGTTCTTGACATAGCCCCAGCATGGTTTGAAGTAATAAAACTTCAGTTTACTACAAACACATATATACTAAATATTGTTCCATGCCCTCTAACCTTCAATCAATCAACTTGCGATCAAATGGTTCAGAATGCCTCGTTCCATGGACTCTGACCTTAAATCAATTAAATTTGGATCGTATTGACCAGAACTCCTCAACCCCTGATATAGGAGTCTTTCAACATAACATCAGGATCCAATTAACCTCAGCTTAACACTTTTAGAATTTCATCTATATTAGGATACAAATAGAATAGGAATTCAAATAAATCATTTCTTCTTCCGCAGTTAATTCTTAGTTCGGATCTTGTCTTCATTGGAAGATGTCAAGGAAAAGAGCAAATGTAAAAGAGTTACTATATCCATGCAACATCCATCACCTATCTCTATGAAGAGATCATGATATTGGTTTACTCAAAAAAGCGGAATCCCAGCCATAGAGCCAAAAATCATTCCAAACAAACATCATTGATGAAAGGTTCTACTAAATCTCCTTACAGTAAAAACTTCTAGGTTATTAAGGTGAAGCAGAAACAGAATTTGCAGCAACCTATTTGGAAGTATTGAGAGAGTCTTGCTAAGGGTACGGACAATGAGCGTTCCACATTTTAGCATTCAAAATCTTCCTGCATTTAAATTGAATACATGTAGAATAGGAATTTGCACCTACCGTTGCTATTCGGCATCTACTTAATGGTCAAGATCTTTACTGGAAGACATGGGTTTGCAAGGAATTTAGGTCTTCTCTATATTTTCATCTTCTCTTTGTAAAGCAGATTTGCCTCTTCGGAGTCAACTGAAAGTTGAGCAATTTAGTGTGATATGCGCCTAGCATGATCTAAATTCATAGTAATCTCATTTCAATACATCAGGTGAACTCATCTTGATACCAAGTGGTGGAAACAAAATTTGATACGAATTTATACTATACTAAATGCCAAAAATCACATAACATTCAAGAATGTGCAAGCTGAACCCGCTTTGATACCAACTGAAGTGGTGGACACGAAATGTACATTATCCTACATTCAACAAACATGCAAACCAAAGAAAATCACTCAAACTTATCCCATTTAACCTCAACTACAGAGGATAACAAATACATATACTTAAGCAAACAACGATAAGATGTCCCCAAGTTGAAATACCAACAATAACTTCAGACTCCTGTTCTAAAGATATTCGAAATTAAAACAGTGTAAAATCATATTTCAATACGATCTTGAAGGACACCCATGTCATTCCCACGTTAAAAAAGTCTCACAAAGCAAATATACCTGTTGGTTAAGGCTCTAGACTTGGTATGCGATTAAACTACACAGAGCATAATATTGCTTACACAGCCTCATACATCCCCGACTGACACTCCACCTTACTAATACTGATTCCTACTCATCACATCCTTCCTTCTGCAATTGCTTTGAACCCGGCAGTCTTCGCAAGTACGTTAGAAATTGTGTTCAATTTTAACAGAAAAAACTAAGGAAAAATTGTAAGCAAGTATTTCTCCAGAAACAAAAAAACTGAAACTTCTGTTTTTTTCACACTCTTGCATCTAAAGAAGGTAATCCATCTCATAAGATGGCATCATCATCCTCGTTTTGAGAAATTTCTATATAACAGAGATCTCCTAAACATATTATCTTCTTATCAGATGATGACATCTTCACTCTAACAAACAACTCTTCAAAGGACAACCGACCACGGAGATTTCAAGTAGGCAGTTTTCTATGTAGCTCAGAAGG
>JAGVVM010003408.1:0-34217 GCA_019149425.1 Psidium friedrichsthalianum
ATCTATTACTACTTTCTATGACCATATATATAGATCTTCACTCAATTTACTTGTCCATGAGATTTCTTCGGATGTTTTCTAAAGAGAAGAAGACCTATCATAAAAGGCTGCCTATATCACATTGTTTCCTGCACCCAGCATGAGGGAGGTCCTTAACTAAACTAGTAAGCAGAGAGCACATGTAGACCTGCTTATGTGAAACATAGGCTAAACAAACATACTGAGTAACCAACATTTCAACTTATAGCAGCAGTGAATGAGAAAAATGCAGTTTACTAATTTGCTTGCCAGCCTTCCACTCGAAGCAAGACTTTAGCTATGGTGACTTCATACGTAGCATCAGTCATTGGAAAGGTCCTATTTCATATTGGCTTTTCATTTTAATTCAGACATCCAGAGACAACATTCTCACTCTCAAACTTGAATATGTGCTTCACAATGTTTTGATTTAGTAGATCGTTAGCTAGCCCTAGATGTTGTCAAAACACTGCATTTAATTTATTCAATTGAAGATCAACTGATGGGTAAGCTAGAAAATTTAAGCACAGTGGGATTAAGCAAACAAATGTGTCGGAATTCACTTGTGTCAGAGCTCAAAATAGGAAAATTAAGCACAATTTGATAAAAAGGGAAACTAACCTTTCAATTCTCCCCTTTTGCCCATGTCCTCAAGCTGATATACATAGTCAACTATTCTCTTCTGCTCTGCAGCACTGAAAACACCAGTGTGGAGCTCAAGTCCCTCTAGAATATTCACAAGCTTTCCGTCGACCCTCTCTAGACATATAAAATCCTTCTTCCTCTTTACATTCATAAACCGTATGTTCTCTCTTTGTTCCCTGGGCAATTTCGGTTTCTCCGAAATGGCAGATACCCTCAATTCTTCAGTTGACCCATTCATATCAACCGAGTGCTTGTTGGATTGCTGATCATCTTCCTCTTCAAGCTCATCTTCTTGAGCCATGTCTGCCCAAGACATATGCGAACTTCGAGTCTCAATGGCAGGAGATTCATGAGCCAAACTACTAGTGGAGGCTTCTGGAGTGCTCTCGAGGCACCCCTGTGCCCCATCCTTCCAACTCCCTAATGAATTTGTCTCGCCCTCATCATCGTCACTCTCTCCTAAATTCCTGTTTTCAATGTTGTTCTCATCCATCCCATGCTCTCCCTTGACGTTCAGAGACAATGGATTATCCTCCGATTTTGCGAATTTTGCCTCTCCATTAACTTCTATAATGTAAATCACGCTCGTCAGAAAAAAAAAAAAACAAAAACAAAATCAAACTCAACCGACAACTACATGAAAGCATAAATATTCCAGAAAAAACTAATTTGCAACTTCAAAGTGAACATGAAGTGAAAAAAAAAAAAAAGCGCGTGGTCTGTGTGATCTTGGAACCTCAAAGTGAACATGAAGTTAAAAAAAAAAAAAACGGCTGGTTTTTGTCATCTTGCAACTTCAAAGTGAACATGAAGTAACAAAAAAAAGCGGTGTTTGTAAATAGACGTAACTCGCACTGTGAACCGAAACTAAAAAATAAAAGAAATAATTACAGCCTCCTATCATTGTATTCGAAAATTTTGCAGCTTCGAAGCAAACACTAAGTATCGGAAACCAAATTTAGCCCAAACAAACAAACCTAAGCGATGGCACAAAATTAACAGACATCATATGTTCTTGTTCATCGTGAATGAGCAGAACTAAAGAATTCAACCTCACAGACAATTAAAAAAAAAAATTTCAATGGGAAGCGAAGAACACACACAAAAGTAAAAAGAGGGTCACCTGAGTCGAGACAGCGGATGCGATCAGAGAGGTTTTTGGTGCAGTCGGAGCAGAGATCTCTGGAGAGAAAAGGAAGCCAATTTGTGAGGAACTCCGAGGCGATCCGGAGATCGGACTGCTGGTAATTGCGAAGGAACGGATCGTTCGAGTTGGAGCGGCCGGCGTCCATGGCGGGGAAACCGACGCTGCAGATCGCGCACACGCTCGCAATTCGATAGTTGCAGGAGGTTGGTGCGTCGACAGCCCGCGAGCGAGAGAGAGAGAGAGCTTGTGGACGAAGAAATACAGAATTATCGATGTATCTGTTATTCTCCTATCTCGAATAGGAAAGGAAAATCTGACGAGAATATTTCGAGAAAAGACCCTGAAATTTAGGTTGGGTTTCAAAATAAACCCCGAATGGTTAAAAAAGTTTACAAGTAAGTCCTTAAGTACCCCACTTTTCGTATGAGATTTCCTTTTCAGCCGATGAGAAGTAGCCATGGACACTTTTTTTTTTTTTTGGAATCAAAATTGAGGCCTTAATTCAGAGAAAAAGAGCAAAATTTGAATATTCAATCTTCTCGATTATTCTCAGCTATGCTACGTAATTTCATCTTAATCACAAAAGGCGAAAAAAAAAAGCATAATCAATTCCACGCGTGTTGTTTAATCCACAACATACATAATTATGTGTCAGAGAGAGTTAACCTGTAATGTCCGAAGTAACTTGAGTCTATCAGTGAAGTTCTTCTAAAAATTAAGATCTCCATAGAAATTGTATAAAAAAAAATCTAAGTATTAAGCGGTGCATAATAAGTCGTGCACGTAATATTCATTCATAAGTTATGGCATGAGTTTTGTATTGGCAATCCGGTATGCATGAATATCACTCAAATAAATTTGTGTTCGCTGAAGGAAAACATGAAATTCATGTGGGGATGGGAATGGAGGGATGTGAAAAGTGATGCAACAAAGCCAATTTGCGTCCTGCAAAGTCTCTGTCTTCCTGGAATCTATTACAGTTTCCTTCCCACTTGCAATTCTTCACTTTTGCTTCACTTTCCAGACAAAACCTTCAATGTGCATGCTTGAAAGTCTTGTTCTTAATCAGGGCGAGCAAACTGGACTGGACCAGCACGAACAGGATGGGCCAGGTTGGTCCTATTCTTGAGGGGGGCGGTCCAACCCCTTGTCCCAATAAATGAGACTGGTGACCTCCGGTCCTCGATTCCCTGATATATGGGATCAGACCGGACCACCCAGATCGAACCGCCCAGAATTTGAAGAACATTACCTAATTTCCCTTCTTTTTGCTCGACATTCACTCCTCTCTTCTCGCTTGATACTCGCATCTCGTCTTCACAACACAGCCTCCGATCACGTTTGTCCATATGCAATCTATGATTGTATTTTTTCCTGACTCAATCTGTGTTTTATCTAACTATATTATGCAAACCCATCGTTTTGTTCATACTTGGATTTAGTAAAGTACAAGGGTAATCCCACTTTAAGCTTGATTTTTTTCCAACTCGAGGAGAATGATGCCAGAATATAATCACGTTTCAGTTGTTTTAAGTATTTTTCTTCCTAATTCAGTCTTTTCTCATTATTTGAGGATTATAAATACTCATGCAATGGTTGTATGATGGTCATGTGCATGTTTTATTATATTGGATGGTTGAGATTGGAAGTTGCTAGTTTGGATCAAAGGGTTAGATTTTTATAATCAGCTGGTATTGGTGGTCCCACTTGGACCGGATCGGACCGCCGATCCTAGGCCGGTCGAGTCCTAATCCGATCCTCGGTGCTGAAAGTTGGGCACCGAGACTACCAAACTAGCCCGGACAATGCACACCCCTAATCTTAATCTTAATAGTCTTGGTCATCTAGGATTTTATAGTTTTCTCTCTCCATTAGCTCATTATCTATTTGCTTCATTCTAACACTTGTTCTCTACAGCGACTCAATTCACCCATGGCCATTGTAGAGACCATTCGGGGTCCATCTTCGGTTCCATCTTGAAGGTCCTGATTGAAAATTGGCTTCTCTGGGATTGGAATATGCGCAAAGGAGAGCAGCGCCCGCCCTTCTCTGGAATCAACGCTGGGTTGCTCAATAAGTGGGAGAAGATGCTGGTCACAATCTATGCAATTTTGGATGATGCAGAGGACAAGCAACTGAGCAGTAAGGTCCAGTGAAGCTATGGCCGGATGATGTTAGGGACTTGGCTGATAACATGGAAGACTTGCTCGATGAGTTCGCAGTCCAAGCTACCGAGGTTAAGTCAGCAGCAAAATCCAGCACAAGCAGAAGTGGGTGAATTGGAAGTTCTCTTGCTTTGGCCGAGATAAATCTTCCAGCTCGAATCCGAACCCGTGATCGCTCATGCCAGAAACAAGGTCTAAGAGATCAATGGCAGGTTGGAAAGATTGTCACTAGGAGGCTCAGCTAAACTTGACAGAGAATGTTGTGAACAGATCTAACAACACTGAAAAAAAAAAAAAAAAGGGCTCCCTAGCACTTCTCTGCTAGAGACTCAGTTTTTTGGCAAGGAGAGGGAAGAAGCGAAGACGGTGGAACTATTAATCGATGGAGCCCGAAATGGCAATACCACGTCGTGCATAGTCCCCATAATTGGGATGAGTATGTGTTGGAAAGATAGTCTTGGCTCACTCAACAAACGTATAATGACGCCAAAGTGAAAAGATGTTTTCGAGAGAAGAGCATGAGTTTGTCTTTCAGATGTTTTTGATGTTCTCGACTTAACAAAGACTATTTTGCAATTGGTCACCGGGTTGTCCTACGAGGGCAAAGATCTTAATGATCTTCAAGTTAAGTTGAAGGACGGTCTATCTGAGAAGAAGTTTCTTGTGGTTTTATATGATGTCTGGAATGGGCTACAAAAAAATGGACTGCCCTCTTGAAACCACTTGAAACGGGGGCTAAGGGAAGTAATTTTTTTAATTGAGCCCTAAATCTTTTTATATATTTTTTCAATTGAGTCTATCTGATCAATTTTGGCCGACAATGACTAACAGTTGTCCTCAGTGACATAATCAATGAATAATTTTTAATAATATATTAATATTCTCTAAAGAATTTTTTTCCTTTTATTTTTCATTTTCTTTCCTTTTCTTTGCTTTTCCTAGAAGTGGTCGACGAGGGCTCTATGACCCTTGCGCCAAGGCCGGCAAGGGCCAGATAAACCTCGTCGACCACTTCTAGAAAAAAGTAACAAATACAAGAAAATAAAAGAAAAACATAAAAAACTTGAAAAAATATTATGATATTATTAAAAATTATCCACATCAGCAAATCCCGGTCAAAATTGACCGAGTATACTCAATTGAAAAAATTTAAGATTTCATTCGCAAAATAAAAGGTCATGACTGAATCGGCTAAAGTGTAATAGGTCTTTAAGGCTATTTAGATAAATTTTCCAAAGAGAATTGACTTGGGCCGAAAAACAGAAGAAGTTAGGTCGAGCAATTTTGAGTAACATATAAATAGATAGGACTGTACATTATAGCTATATTTAGTCGTCCGGATTTCTAGTCATGATAGGATTGAATATGACATGATACGAAATCCAGGGATTTTGTCATATCCTATCCACTATTTAGTAAACTTCAGATCGTAAGTCGGATAATCTCACATCCCATCCTATCCTTTTACTTGGCAGAAATTGTATGTAAATATAAATAACGTATATGTCCCCTACGTAGTACCCACAAGATAAATTCAACCTTATTATCATACAAATACCATTCTTATGCACGAGTATACTCGAAAACATGCACAGTTAATTAGACTTACAAACCTCATTGCAATAAAATAAAATTAAAGTTATGCCCACAAACCGCTATATTTAAATTATTATTTACGTTATTGAACACCACTTTTAATTGATCGAAGTTTGTAAAATAGGAAGCAAGCATTATCAATTCGTTTGAAAGCAAGATAAATGGTACGGAATTGAGCCTTGGACGAGGTATGTTAATCCGTCGTTTAGCCATAATTCAAATCTTACACAAGGAATGCATCTCAGTAATGACAAGCAGCAACACTTTATCCATGTCTAATGGCAGTGGGGAAAAAAAACGACACAACTTACCACTCAAGTCTTACCACAATGGGAAACAAATGATTCTTCTAAATAATGCCAAATCATGAAACTACTCATTAAACCTTCGTACTGCCAAATTTTGTCTCCATGTCGCCCAATGATGTGACGGCTCGACAACATCCATTGCTTCCACATCTTCAATGGCATTAGTACTTCATCCAACTGCGCTTCGATTGGATCAATGAGCCATTGCTCTTCTTATCGAGTTGTGCATAAGGCAACATGGAATGATCATTCGACCTTGCGTGTAATTGGATCTCCTAAGAATAGCCCGCTGTAATTTAAGTGGACCAAAGCATCTTTCTGTGACATTTCTGGCTTGAGAATGCTTCATGTTGAAGTACTCCTCAGCAGAATTTGGCATCCAACCCATTGCCCACTCGGATGGTTGGCATCGAGTACCTCTACATGTAGCAAGAAAGCCCTCCCCATTCATTTATCCAGCGTCTACAAGATAATAACTACCTAATAACAAGTGATAACATTATTAATTGTCTTAGAATCATGAAAAGGAATGCAACATATTTATAGAGGCTTATTTACGAACGGGAATATTTAGACCATTTGGATTAACTAAAGCATCTCGAATCACTCTAGAATCCACGACTGAGCCTTCCCATTAAAGTAAAAAATATATGAATCTCATGTCACGTGAGCAAACTCCTAACACATTAGTCGCTACCTCACCCATTCTATTTCAGTAGCTCGATCGGCTTATCAACCTCCGGAACCCGTACCTTGATGTATGTGCCATCTAATGCTCCTAAGCAACCTAGAAACATGGAATTAATGAAATCACCTTAACTGTGAAGTATTAAATTAATCCGTGTAATAGCATAACAAACATAACTTAAACCATTTCCATCTCTTATCGATGCATTCATCCGGAACTGGCTCGGGTGAGATAAGGAGGACACTATGCATTCTTATCACCGCAATTGAAACCAAGTGAAAATACCTACGTATTGTCTCCCCAGACCTCATAAATCTAAACCTGATGACTCGATTTTTCACATGACGGGCGAGTACATGTAGGAGCATTGCCACCTGTTCTTCTATAGTTACAAGTCCATCTTCTTTTAACCCACCAATTGCATGTACCAACTCACATAGTATAGTGAATGCATGTCTATCCATCTTAAGCTGCTCCACACAATCAAGTCACTACTGTTAATGGGGCGGTCAACGTGATATGAACGAGTTTGGCTTCAAACAAATGTGCGATCCTTCAATATATGGTTACGGTAATGCTGTTCAGTAACAGTAGACACCAGAATCATGCACATCTTACACAAAAGCAACATCTGGAGGTTCATCTCCTCTAATATCAAAATGCTCAAAAATTCGTCTCTATCATCATGATCCATTTCTAATAATGAAAATGAAATGCAAAAAAACATTAGGCAAGTACAAATTGGCATGATAGATAATAGCTAAATCATCCAAAATAATATCTTTTTCAAATCAATATATTGTCACAGAATCTCCAGATATACACAAATGCAAAGGAAACGAACTAAAGTTGATTGGTCTTTAAGGAACAAAAAAGTGAGATTCATGTATCTCCTTGGTAATATGAACGAGGAACACAACGTTCATACCTCAATGCCTTACTGTCAAGCATAAACTACCTATTCAAGGTTACAAATCTCATAGATTATCCAGATAAAAAATAAACAAGGCCACTTATGTTTGCAGAACAAGACAATCACCGCCATGAAAGGATCTCCAGCGTCCTCTGTGTTAAGCTGCAGAATTCATATTTAAAAAGGAGATCAAGTTGTCTGGACATTGTTCAATGCTTTATTTATAAAGAACCGAAATCCTCTTCTTAGACGTGTCGCCAACCTTGGTACTTGCCATCACAAGAGAGCACACGATCAAATTTCAGAACAAATTTCATACCAGGTTTCTAACTTCACTCGAGCAATCTCAATTTAACCCAGCCAAGACCAATTTTTTTCCTTTTCAGTAGAGGCTACGTCAACCAATCTCAAAGCTTCTGATTTTCGATTCACAGTAGCAATCTAAAAATCACAGTGATGATTCTCTTATCCAGAAATCGGTAACATCTTTCCAATGAAATTGCCCGAATACTAAAGAAAAAAAAATCAGCACTCAAATCGTTTTTAATGCCTATAACCATGCTTATTCATCCCCACACCTGGCCTTCATGCATGAGTCTCAATATGATATATATATATAGAGAGAGAGAGCACGCCCATGATTAGTTACCGGCGTGAATCAGAAAATTTTGATGCTTCAACTCTCTCGTCGCTTCGGTAAAGCTCGATGTGGACCAGAGAACTATGGAGAAGAAGGCGCTTTGACAGTTGCTACTTTAGTTACGCAGGAGTCGCGTGTGTTAATGGAGGAGAAGCAAAAGGACATCATAGGATTTTTTGAAAAATAGCTAGATATAAGAAATATCCTATCCGGATCTATCCCACCTACTCCCTTAGCTTTTTTAAATCCGAGCTCTATCCCCTCTATATCCAACTCTATCATATCCTAGACAGCTACCAAACACAGGATATGATAAATCCTGGCCTTTATCCAAAAGACAACCAAACGTAGCCTATATGGTATTTGGCAACTTTGTATGAGTTGTCATGCCTCGAATTGGATTATCTTAAAATAAGTGCATCTATTCCTTAGTCTTGCAATGTGATACTCTCTTGGTATTGGACTTCAATAGTCAAATGCACTAGGATCATTTGTTGATACTTCTCTTGAATGGACAGTGGAATTATGGCACCTTAGACAGCAATTTAACAAGACTTTCAACGATCTCATCTATTCTAGGTTATTTGAAATTGAAGTAAAAAGGATAAGGCCTTTGAAAGATATAGGGAGAATATGTGAATCTTCTTTCTTTCCTAGTCACCTAAAACAATGCTAGGGCTTTTTCAAGAATGACGGCAGCTTACCACTCCCTTTTTTTTTTTTATCGTATATAAAAGGTCTCTTCCACTTTCCTATCAATCTCTCTCCATCCAAAGTGTAGATTAGTTGATCAATTCACAGGAAGCTCACGCCTAGCCAGCAGCTCCACAGGCATCATCGCCACTGATTTGGGTAGTAACATGTCTGAGGTTTCTGCTTTCAAGTCCTTGATACCAACCTGTTGCTTTTGCATTGGCAGCGGAACAAGTGATCAAAAGCGACCAGAAAAGATGTCTAAGCAAAAGCACAGTGTGTATCATGGACATGAAAGCAAAACCTCAGACATGTTACTACTCAAATCCGTGGCGATGATGCCTGTGGAGCTGCTGGCTAGGCGTGAGCTCCCTGTGAATTGATCAATAATCTACACTTTGGATGGAGAGAGATTTGCTATAGAAAGTGGAAGAGACCTTTTTATATTGATTAAAAAAAAAAAAGGGAGTGACAAAGCTGCCGTCATGCTTGGAAAGCCCTAGCATGGTTTTAGTGACTAGGAAGAAAGAAGATTCCATATTCTCCCTATATCTTCAAAGCCTTATCCTTTTCACTTCAATTTCAATAACCTAGGATAGATGAGATCGTTGAAAGTCTGTTGAAATTGCTGTCTACGGTGCCATACTTCCACTGTCCATTCAAGAGAAATATCACAAATGATCCTAGTGCATTGAACTATTGAAGTCCAATACCAAGAGAGTATCACATTGCAAGACTAAGGAATAGATGCACTTATTTTAGATACTTCCAATCGGAGCATTGACAACTCATACAAGTTCCAAATACCATATAGGCTACGTTTGTTGTCTTTTGGATAAAGGCCGGATTTATCATTTCTGTGTTTGGTAGCTGTCTAGGATATGATAGAGTTGGATTAGAGGGGTAGAGCTCGTATTAAAAAATGCTAAGGATATGGGATAGATCCGGATAGGATATTTCTTATATCTAGCTTATTTTTCAAAAAATCCTATGATGTCCTTTTGCTTCTCCTCCATTAACTACACGCGACTCCTGCGTAACTAAAGTAGCAACTGTCAAGCGCCTTCTTCTCCATAGTTCCTCTGGTCCACATCGAGCTTTACCGAAGCGACGAGAGAGTTGAAGCATCAAATTTTCTGATTCACGCCGGTAACTAATCATGGGGTGCGCTCTCTCTCTATATATTATATATCATATTGAGGACTCATGCATGAAGGCCAGGTGTGGGGTTGAATAAGCATGGTTATCCGGGCAGTAACAAACGACGCAATTAACACGATTGAGTGCTGATTTTTTTTTCTTTAGTATTCGGCAAGTTCATTTGGAAAGATGTTACCATTTCTGGATAGAGACATCATCACTGTGATTTTTAGATTGCTACTGTGAATCGAAAATCAGAAGCTTTGAGATTTGGTTGACGTAGGCCTCTGCTGAAAAGGCAAAAATTTGTCTTGGCTGGTTAAATTGAGATTGTGCTCGAGTGAAGTTAGAACTGGTATGAAATTTGTTCTGAAATTTGATCGTGTGCCTCGTGTGATGGCATAACCAAGGTTGGCGACACGTCTTAAGTGAGATTTTCGGTTCTTTATAATAAAGCCTTGAACATGTCCAGACAACTTGATCTCCTTTTTAAATATGAAATTCTGCAGCTTAAACAGAGGACGCTGGAGATCCTTTCATGGCCGTGATTGTCTTGTTCTGCAAACTAAGTGGCCTTGTTTATTTTTTATCTGATAATCTATGAGATTTGTAACCTTGAATAGGTAGTTTATGCTTGACAGTAAGGCATTGAGTATGAACGTTGTGTTCCTCGTTCATATTACCAGGAGATCATGAATCTCACTCTTTTGTTCCTTAAAGACCATCAACTTTAGTTCGTTTCCTTTGCATTTGTGTATATCTGGAGATTCTGTGACATATATTGATTTAGAAAAGACATTATTTTGATGATTTGCTATTATCTATCATGCAATTGGTACTTGCCTACTGTTTTTTTTGCATTTTTTATTTTCAATTATTAGAAATGGATCATGATGATAGAGACGAATTTGAGCATTTTGGATATTAAGGAGATGAACCTCCAGTGTTTGCTTTTGTGTAAGATGTGCATGATTCTGGTGTCTACTGTTACTGACAGCATACCGTACCATATATTGAAGGATCGCACATTTGTTGAAGCCAACTCGTTCATATCACGTTGACCGCCCCATTACATAGTGACTTGAATTGTGTGTAACAGCTTAAGATATGGATAGACATGCATTCACTATACTATTTGATTGGTACTGCAATTGGGGTTAAAAGAAGATGGACTTGTAACTATAGAAGACAGGTGGCAATGCCTCCTACATGTACTCGCCCGTCATGTGAAAATCGAGTCATCAGTTTAGATTTATGAGGTCTGGGAGACATACGTAGGTATTTTTCATTTGGTTTTCATTGGCGGTGATAAGAATGCTAGTGTCCTCCTTATCTCACCCGAGCCAGTTCCGGATGAATGCATCGATAAGAGATGGAAATGGTTTCAAGTTATGTTTGTTATGCTATTACACGGATTAATTATAATCTCACAGTTAAGGTGATTTCATTAATTCCATGTTTCTTTAGGTTGCTTAGGAGCATTAGAGTGGCCATACATCAAGGTCGGGGTTCCGGAGGTTGATAAGCCAATCGAGCTACTGAAATAGAATGGTGAGGTAGCGACTAATGTGTTAGGAGTTTCTCACTGACATGAGATTCATATTTTTTTTACTTTAATGGGAAGGCTCAGTCGTGATTCTAGAGTGATTCGAGATGCTTTAGTTAATCCAAATGGTCTAATATTCCGTTCGTAAATAGCTCTATAAATATGTTGGCTTCCTTTTCATGATTCTAAGACAATTAATATGTTATCACTTGTGATTAGGTAGTTATTATCTTGTAGACTGCTGGATAAATGAATGGGGAGGGCTTTCTTGCTACATGTAGTAAGGTACTTCGATGCCACCATCCGAGTGGGCAATGGTTGGATGCCAAATTCTGCTGAGGAGTACTTCACTGAGCATTCTCAGCCGAATGTCACAGAAAGATGCTTTGGTCCACTTAAATTACAGCGGCTATTCTTAGGAGATCCAATTACACCAGGTCGAATGATCATTCATGTTGCCTTATGCACAACTCGATAGAAGAGCAATGGCTCATTGATCCAATCGAAGCGCAGTTGGATGAAGGTTACTAATGCCATTGAAGATGTGAAGCAATGGATGTTGTCGAGCCGTCACATCATTGCGACATGGAGACAAAATTTGCAGTACGAAGGTTTAATGATTAGTTTCATGATTTGGCATTATTTAGAAGATCATCATTTGTTTCCCATTGTGGTAAGACTTGAGTGGTAAGTTTGTCGTTTTTTTTCCCCAACTGCCATTAGACATGGATAAAATGTTGCTGCTTGTCATTACTGAGATGCATTCCTTGTGTAAGATTTGAATTATGGCTAAACGACGGGATAAACATACCTCGTCCGCTCAATTCCGTACCTTTATCTTGCTTTCAACGATTGATAATGCTTGCTTCCTATTTTACAAATTCGATCAATTAAAAGTGGGTGTTCAATAACGTAACATAATAATTTAATATAGCGTTTGTGGCATAACTTTAATTTTATTTTTATTTGCAATGAGGTTTGTAAGTCTATTACTGTGCATGTTTTCGAGTATACTCGTGCATAAGAATGGTATTTGTATGATAATAAGGTTGATATTATCTTGTGGGTACTACGTAGGGGATATACGTTATTTATATTTACATACAATTTCTGCAAGTAAGGATAGGATGGGATGTGAGATTATCCGACTTACGATCTGAGTTTACTAAATAGTGGATAGGATATGCAAAATCCTGGATTTCGTATCATGTCATTTCAATCCTATCATGACTAGAATCCGGACGACTAAATATAGCTATAATGTACAGTCCTATCTATTTATATTGTTACTCAAAATTGCTCGACCTAACTTCTTCTGTTTTTCGGCCCAAGTCAATTCTCTTTGGAAAATTTATCTAAATAGCCTTAAGACCTTTACACTTTAGCCGATTCAGTCATGACCTTTATTTTGCGAATGAATACTTAATTTTTTCAATTGAGTATACTCGGTCAATTTTGACCGGGATTTGGCTGATGTTGGAATAATTTTTTATAATATCATAATATTTTTTCCAAGTTTTATTATGTCTTTTTCTTTTATTTTCTTGTATTTGCTTACTTTTTTCTAGAAGTGGTCGACGGGTTTTATCTGGCCCTTGCCGGCCTTGGGCGAAGGGTCATAGGGCCCTCGTCGACCACTTCCAGGAAAAGCAAAGAAAAGGAAAGAAAATGAAAAATAAAGGAAAAAAAATTCTTTAGAGATTATTAATATATTATTAAAAATTATTCATTGATTATGTCACTGAGGACACCTCCATGTTAGCCATTGTCGGCCAAAATTGATCAGATAGACTCAATTGAAAAAAAATATAAAAAGATTTAGGGCTCAATTAAAAAAAATTACTTCCCTTAGCCCCCGTTTCAAGTGGTTTCAAGAGGGCAGTCCATTTTTTTGTAGTCCCTCATTCCAGACATCATATAAAACCACAAGAAACTTCTTCTCAGATAGACCGTCCTTCAACTTAACTTGAAGATCATTAAGATCTTTGCCCTCGTAGGACAACCCGGTGACCAATTGCAAATAGTCTTTGTAAGTCGAGAACATCAAAAACATCTGAAAGACAAACTCATGCTCTTCTCTCGAAACATCTTTTCACTTTGGCGTCATTATACGTTTGTTGAGTGAGCCAAGACTATCTTTCCAACACTACTCATCCCAATTATGGGGACTATGCACGACGTGGTATTGCCATTTCGGGCTCCATCGATTAATAGTTCCACCGTCTTCGCTTCTTCCCTCTCCTTGCCAAAAAACTGAGTCTCTAGCAGAGAAGTGCTAGGGAGCCCTTTTTTTTTTTTTTCAGTGTTGTTAGATCTGTTCACAACATTCTCTGTCAAGTTTAGCTGAGCCTTCCTAGTGACAATCTCTTCCAACCTACCATTGATCTCTTAGACCTTGGTTTCTGGCTGAGCGATCACGGGCTCGGATTCGAGCTGGAAGATTTATCTCGGCCAAAGCAAGAGAACTTCCAATTCACCCAACTTCTGCTTGTGCTGGATTTTGCTGCTGACTTAACCTCGGTAGCTTGGACTGCGAACTCATCGAGCAAGTCTTCCATGTTATCAGCCAAGTCCCTAACATCATCCGGCCATAGCTTCACTGGACCTTTACTGCTCAGTTGCTTGTCCTCTGCATCATCCAAAATTGCATAGATTGTGACCAGCATCTTCTCCCACTTATTGAGCAACCCAGCGTTGATTCCAGAGAAGGGCGGCGCTGCTCTCCTTTGCGCATATTCCAATCCCAGAGAAGCCAATTTTCAATCAGGACCTTCAAGATGGAACCGAAGATGGAACCCCGAATGGTCTCTACAATGGCCATGGGTGAATTGAGTCGCTGTAGAGAACAAGTGTTAAATGAGCAAATAGATAATGAGCTAATGGAGAGAGAAAACTATAAAATCCTAGATGACCAAGACTATTAAGATTAAGATTAGGGGTGTGCATTGTCCGGGCTAGTTTGGTAGTCTCGGTGCCCAACTTTTCAGCACCGAGGATCGGATTAGGACTCGACCGGCCTAGGATCGGCGGTCCGATCCGGTCCAAGTGGGACCACCAATACCAGCTGATTATAAAAATCTAACCCTTTGATCCAAACTAGCAACTTCCAATCTCAACCATCCAATATAATAAAACATGCACATGACCATCATACAACCATTGCATGAGTATTTATAATCCTCAAATAATGAGAAAAGACTGAATTAGGAAGAAAAATACTTAAAACAACTGAAACGTGATTATATTCTGGCATCATTCTCCTCGAGTTGGAAAAAAATCAAGCTTAAAGTGGGATTACCCTTGTACTTTACTAAATCCAAGTATGAACAAAACGATGGGTTTGCATAATATAGTTAAGATAAAACACAGATTGAGTCAGGAAAAAATACAATCATAGATTGCATATGGACAAACGTGATCGGAGGCTGTGTTGTGAAGACGAGATGCGAGTATCAAGCGAGAAGAGAGGAGTGAATGTCGAGCAAAAGAAGGGGAAATTAGGTAATGTTCTTCAAATTCTGGGCGGTTCGATCTGGGTGGTCCGGTCTGATCCATATATCAGGGAATCGAGGACCGGAGGTCACCAGTCTCATTTATTGGGACAAGGGGTTGGACCGCCCCCCTCAAGAATAGGACCAACCTGGCCCATCCTGTTCGTGCTGGTCCAGTCCAGTTTGCTCGCCCTGATTAAGAACAAGACTTTCAAGCATGCACATTGAAGGTTTTGTCTGGAAAGTGAAGCAAAAGTGAAGAATTGCAAGTGGGAAGGAAACTGTAATAGATTCCAGGAAGACAGAGACTTTGCAGGACGCAAATTGGCTTTGTTGCATCACTTTTCACATCCCTCCATTCCCATCCCCACATGAATTTCATGTTTTCCTTCAGCGAACACAAATTTATTTGAGTGATATTCATGCATACCGGATTGCCAATACAAAACTCATGCCATAACTTATGAATGAATATTACGTGCACGACTTATTATGCACCGCTTAATACTTAGATTTTTTTTTTATACAATTTCTATGGAGATCTTAATTTTTAGAAGAACTTCACTGATAGACTCAAGTTACTTCGGACATTACAGGTTAACTCTCTCTGACACATAATTATGTATGTTGTGGATTAAACAACACGCGTGGAATTGATTATGCTTTTTTTTTTTCGCCTTTTGTGATTAAGATGAAATTACGTAGCATAGCTGAGAATAATCGAGAAGATTGAATATTCAAATTTTGCTCTTTTTCTCTGAATTAAGGCCTCAATTTTGATTCCAAAAAAAAAAAAAAGTGTCCATGGCTACTTCTCATCGGCTGAAAAGGAAATCTCATACGAAAAGTGGGGTACTTAAGGACTTACTTGTAAACTTTTTTAACCATTCGGGGTTTATTTTGAAACCCAACCTAAATTTCAGGGTCTTTTCTCGAAATATTCTCGTCAGATTTTCCTTTCCTATTCGAGATAGGAGAATAACAGATACATCGATAATTCTGTATTTCTTCGTCCACAAGCTCTCTCTCTCTCTCGCTCGCGGGCTGTCGACGCACCAACCTCCTGCAACTATCGAATTGCGAGCGTGTGCGCGATCTGCAGCGTCGGTTTCCCCGCCATGGACGCCGGCCGCTCCAACTCGAACGATCCGTTCCTTCGCAATTACCAGCAGTCCGATCTCCGGATCGCCTCGGAGTTCCTCACAAATTGGCTTCCTTTTCTCTCCAGAGATCTCTGCTCCGACTGCACCAAAAACCTCTCTGATCGCATCCGCTGTCTCGACTCAGGTGACCCTCTTTTTACTTTTGTGTGTGTTCTTCGCTTCCCATTGAAATTTTTTTTTTTAATTGTCTGTGAGGTTGAATTCTTTAGTTCTGCTCATTCACGATGAACAAGAACATATGATGTCTGTTAATTTTGTGCCATCGCTTAGGTTTGTTTGTTTGGGCTAAATTTGGTTTCCGATACTTAGTGTTTGCTTCGAAGCTGCAAAATTTTCGAATACAATGATAGGAGGCTGTAATTATTTCTTTTATTTTTTAGTTTCGGTTCACAGTGCGAGTTACGTCTATTTACAAACCACCCGCTTTTTTTTGTTACTTCATGTTCACTTTGAAGTTGCAAGATGACAAAAACCAGCCGTTTTTTTTTTTTTTTAACTTCATGTTCACTTTGAGGTTCCAAGATCACACAGACCACGCGCTTTTTTTTTTTTTTTCACTTCATGTTCACTTTGAAGTTGCAAATTAGTTTTTTTCTGGAATATTTATGCTTTCATGTAGTTGTCGGTTGAGTTTGATTTTGTTTTTGTTTTTGTTTTTTTCTGACGAGCGTGATTTACATTATAGAAGTTAATGGAGAGGCAAAATTCGCAAAATCGGAGGATAATCCATTGTCTCTGAACGTCAAGGGAGAGCATGGGATGGATGAGAACAACATTGAAAACAGGAATTTAGGAGAGAGTGACGATGATGAGGGCGAGACAAATTCATTAGGGAGTTGGAAGGATGGGGCACAGGGGTGCCTCGAGAGCACTCCAGAAGCCTCCACTAGTAGTTTGGCTCATGAATCTCCTGCCATTGAGACTCGAAGTTCGCATATGTCTTGGGCAGACATGGCTCAAGAAGATGAGCTTGAAGAGGAAGATGATCAGCAATCCAACAAGCACTCGGTTGATATGAATGGGTCAACTGAAGAATTGAGGGTATCTGCCATTTCGGAGAAACCGAAATTGCCCAGGGAACAAAGAGAGAACATACGGTTTATGAATGTAAAGAGGAAGAAGGATTTTATATGTCTAGAGAGGGTCGACGGAAAGCTTGTGAATATTCTAGAGGGACTTGAGCTCCACACTGGTGTTTTCAGTGCTGCAGAGCAGAAGAGAATAGTTGACTATGTATATCAGCTTGAGGACATGGGCAAAAGGGGAGAATTGAAAGGTTAGTTTCCCTTTTTATCAAATTGTGCTTAATTTTCCTATTTTGAGCTCTGACACAAGTGAATTCCGACACATTTGTTTGCTTAATCCCACTGTGCTTAAATTTTCTAGCTTACCCATCAGTTGATCTTCAATTGAATAAATTAAATGCAGTGTTTTGACAACATCTAGGGCTAGCTAACGATCTACTAAATCAAAACATTGTGAAGCACATATTCAAGTTTGAGAGTGAGAATGTTGTCTCTGGATGTCTGAATTAAAATGAAAAGCCAATATGAAATAGGACCTTTCCAATGACTGATGCTACGTATGAAGTCACCATAGCTAAAGTCTTGCTTCGAGTGGAAGGCTGGCAAGCAAATTAGTAAACTGCATTTTTCTCATTCACTGCTGCTATAAGTTGAAATGTTGGTTACTCAGTATGTTTGTTTAGCCTATGTTTCACATAAGCAGGTCTACATGTGCTCTCTGCTTACTAGTTTAGTTAAGGACCTCCCTCATGCTGGGTGCAGGAAACAATGTGATATAGGCAGCCTTTTATGATAGGTCTTCTTCTCTTTAGAAAACATCCGAAGAAATCTCATGGACAAGTAAATTGAGTGAAGATCTTTATATATGGATGAGTGATTGTCATAGAAAGTACCGTAATAGATAAGGAAAAAGGCGCAAAAAGTTTATATGCAAGCTTCAATTTGTAGGAAGATATTGTTGCTGTTGATGTTTATACTATATTCTGGAGTTCACCAATCAATGTCTTTGATTTTATCTGGAGCTATAAAAATGCTTCAGTTGTTCCCATGGGCTTTTTGATCTGTTTATTATCGTTGCATAACAAAAAGGTTTGTGCTAGATTATCTAGTTTGCAGGAGTCAGGAGGTGGTATTCAACAGACTGTCTTGTTATTGTTTGAAGATTTGTCTTGTAATAGTTTGTGAGTGGAGGAACTAGACAGAGATCATCATGACCTGCTTCTGTCTCTTTTATGTCCTTTGGCAGATTTTGTTACTCTCCCTTTGCTGTTCTTGTTTTGCTCTTAAAGGAACTAGAGTATTTTATGTACCATGTTTTAGCTGTTGCGTTTGCCCCTGAGCATAGTTTATAGTTCTCTTCATATCTAGCTGTGGAACTTGCCCTTGTTTGGACCTTCTATGCTGTGTCAAGGTTTCATGCTTGGACCTTGAAGGCAGTGACGTATGACATCTTCTCATGCTTCTTGGTCAAGATATTTTTTTCCCCTTTCTCCTGGGAGGTCTTTCAAGGACCGCACTGTTATGTTCATTTGGCATTCTCTCAGCTGGTGTATTTGATCACTAGACGAGAATCAAATTCTGTGGTACAAATAACTTCGTGTTTAACACACTAAATGCACACTTCATTTTTTTTTCCCATTTTTGCATCTGCTACTTTGCTTTTATGATCTCTCATGTTTTCCGTCAACTTCTTCAAACTCTCGTGTACACCTTGCAATTGCATAGGCTTGGTATCAACTGTTCATTCCTATCTCAAGTGTGATTCAGTGCCATCCGCTTGTAAACCGGACTCTGCATGAAATCTTGCGCCAAACCAAATACTGTGTTCCTATGTGCAATATGAAGTTGTTCTCATTGGTTTTGCTCAAGATAGAATGTCGTCATGAACCAGTGATCATGCCCAGGAGAGACTTCACATTGACATACTCCAGAAATCAGATTGAACTATAAATTGAGAGTGAGATGATCTTCAAATGCTAATTATCAAAATACCAATGCATCACCTTTGCACTGGCTTTGGATGGGGTTCGGGGACCGTCTCGTTAACATCCTTATTGTATTGGTCTAGAGGTTGTGATCTCGACAATGTTCTGTTGGATGAAGTGATTAGTTGGTCAATTCATTACCCATAGGTTAGTACTTCGGTTCTAGAATCATGGAAGTCCAATTTTCTGCCTCAACACGAAGATTAATTTGTATAATTGTTTGAATGTGAGGAACTACAAAACATTTTGCTGGTCACAAGCATTAAATACGATTCAGTAATTTGAGAAGTATCTTCATGTCATTGAAATGTTTTTGCTTGTCATTCCTTTTCCACTACTAGTCGCTAACTTTTGATAAATTCGAACTTGGACCTGTTTGAGTGAATTATTAATTTCTGAATCGTACTGCTGACGTATATTTGCCTAAAAAACAGATATTTATCATATAAATGTTCTGCAACAACCTATGATTCTTTCTCTATGGTGTTAGACCTAAGGTTGCAAGGATTGGGATCCTACTTAGGATTGATGGGATGCCTGAAGGATCTCATCGTAAGATGGGATCAAGGATCATAACATCTTCAAAATTTCAACAACAATATCAGAATCTTGAATAGCAGTACAGGATTAGTAATTATAAACATTGTGTTAGATTAGAACTTATGAATGTGTGACTATAAAGCTCATGTCATCTTTAAACTAATTTACAGGAAAAGGTCAATATTTCTATAACCTGAACAGCTAGTTAGGCAGATTGCAATGTTAGGATTTGTCATAATTAGATTGGTCAGATATATAATATAATATCAATCTATGATTTTTGTACGCTTTTGATTGAGAGCATAACAAATTAAGATCCTGCTTTAGACACTGATCATTTCTTAAGTTTTAGATGCTAGGATTTTATGAACCATGGTTAAACCAGTACCAGGTTTTATTGGATGTGTTTTCATCCTTCACTTAGGACCGTGAACTGTGTATGCCTTGACAAAGCACATTGGAATGCCATTTATTATGTGTAGATACTAGCATAGGAAACATTTTGAAAGCACAGTCTGTTGTCTGTGATGAAGATAAAATACCAAATAAGAGTTGGAAATTCTTTCTGCCAATAAGCCCAATATCTCTCTGCATGATCTTAGGTCAGCTAACAGAATATTGTATCTGTTCATTCTGTTCAGCATAAAATTGACTGTTTTTGGTTTTCGCTCCTGTCTAACTACTTCACCAAATGATACTTTGATGAGTTGCATATTTCTTGATGGGAACTTTGGCAATGTTCCTTGTCATTCCTTTCTTGATATTCAGTATTTCCTTTTCTGGGTTCCTTATTTGTCAAGACTGATTCCACTCATCAGCATGACTGATCATCTTCTTTATTGTCTTTTTTCAGAACGGACATACACAGCACCACAAAAATGGATGAGGGGAAAGGGACGGATCACTATTCAATTTGGTTGCTGCTACAATTATGCTATGGCAAGTATCTAAGGAACTAGATAAAAGATTTTCCTTCCTTTAAAAAGAGTTTCTAGTGTAGCTATGTGAATGATTGGTGTTATGATTGATAACACGGAAGGGGCTAATTATCTGATATGTACTCATTGCAGGATAGAAATGGCAATCCACCAGGAATTCTTCACAATGAGATGGTTGATCCCTTGCCTCACCTTTTTAAGGTTATCATAAGACGATTGATTAGGTGGCACGTATTACCTCCAACGTGCATACCTGACAGTTGCATTGTCAATATTTACGAAGAAGGGGACTGCATACCTCCACACATAGACAACCATGATTTTGTCCGGCCATTCTGCACTGTATCATTTCTTAGCGAGTGTGACATTGTTTTTGGATCAAAGCTGAAGGTTATTGCTGCTGGTGAGTTTGCTGGTTCGTATGCAGTTCCCCTTCCAGTGGGGTAAGTATTAAGAGCCTAATATGTTTTATGTGATTGCAGTTACATTCTACATCATATGCTCCATGCTACCTTCCAAGCAGTTTGTTTAGAATATTTTTTGCTTTGGTGTTGTTCTCTGGAATCTTAAAATCTCCTTTTTCATCCAGATCTGTTCTTGTCTTAAATGGAAATGGGGCTGATGTGGCGAAGCATTGTGTTCCTGCAGTCCCTAAAAAGAGGTATAAAGGATTCTGTTTTTATCCGCTTGTGATATCTTGGCTTTATTTTTTTTACCCCTTTCATTTACTCCTTTCCAGGATATCCATCACATTTAGGAGAATGGATGAATCTAAAAGGCCCAAAGATTATGTTCCAGAACCTGATTTGCAGGTAATTCAGCCATTGCAATATGAAGTGGAAAGATTTAAGAGGCTGAATTCATACAAACCAGGCCGACATTCTAGGAGGTATCCAGCTAGGAGAGAGGCTTCCAATGGTTCAAGGGGATACACGGAGAGCAATGACCCACGTTCAGAGCCTCACTTTTCACTGCAAGTTCACCGAGGGCCTCCAAGTAGACGAAGAGTCAGGATTATTGTGGACGGCTAATGGCTGCATCTTTGTTAATGGTCTGTTGATTGTCGGTTGAGTTAATACACAGTTGGAGGAATGGTCCATTTGGACCATCACCAATTATGTTTATACCTCCAGATTTGTGGTTGACGTGTGGTTGTTTCGTGGTCTTTCTACTTGATAAGGTCACTTTTTAAGTTCCCATTTCCAGTATCTGAGGATCTAATGGACGCCATCATGTCTCTTTTGCCATGTGGTACACAACTTTGAGATTCTTTAAATGGAGATCAAAATGTGGCAAAACATCTGGGTATAAATACATTTGTATATTAGATTGAGTGTGCACGAATGCGAGCTGCAATTTTTCTGCAAGTCATGGATGGCCTGGGTCGACATCAGTAGGTATCAGAGTTATGGGAGCATTTGCAACTCCGCACAGCCTTTAGCTTGATGTATGATTGCATAAGATACTTGGAAGCCATGTTCATTTTAGATGTGGAAAGATTTGGTGATTGTATCGGCTATGACATGATTTCATTTTGAAGTTTTTCCCTGCCTTTTTTGTTATGTAAGGGGTTCTGTCTGGTGATTGCTGTATATGATCGGCTGTACTTTGTCTGATGGATCCCCATACCAAACGGACAGAGTTGATATGTGGACCTGTGTTCTGCTCTTGATGCTCTCTGTTAAGGTTGTGGGATTGCGGCATGGAGGTACTTAATAGAAGCGATAGCTCCAACTTTAGTCTTTATATTTTTTATCTGAAGTGATCATGTTAGGATCTGCGACTGATCTCAGAGACTGCTGTGAGAAAGACCTGATATGGCAATTTTACCAGATACATGTTAGCTGTTAAAGGTTGTTGCTATGACAGATCTTTGAGATGGTATTGGAGGCTCGAGATCGGACCCTGATTTCTTCTAGCATGTACCCTTGTTAGCCAATCCTAGCATTAGACAGCGTGCTGAGGTCTGCCTATTGCCTGATGGTTCTCTTGGGTTACAAGAGAGGGTTTGGGGATCAAACTCCTAACGATTTGCACTTGTATATTGTATCCAGATTATTTGTGGATATAATAACTGCACTGGTACTGGCTACTATTGTTGGCATGCTCATTTTTGAATGTGCAATTGTGTAGTTCGACCTGAACTGGATGAAGGGCGGAAAAAAAAAAAAACGATTGGGTTCTCTCGTATTATTGCTCATACTCATAGTATGGTTGTGGCATTATTAAATGGTTGATGAACTTCGCCTCGGATTCGCAGCATATGCCAAGATAGAGAGGGGGAAAAAAAGGAAAGTAGGGTATATCTTATGCTCGAGCTGTTTCTCTTAGTTTATCTTCAAGTTGCAACTGGATTTCGGTGATATTATGCACGAGCCTTCACACGCAACCGAGTTCCTCTCCTGCAGAGATTAGTATCTTCAAGTTTCATTCAGAAAGGATGCTCATTGAATTCCACTTTAATCTCTGCAATTCGTGATCAAAACGATCCCCTTAGCAGAGTACATGTGCCTACACGGTCGATCTTGCTTCGCAGTTCTTCTTGACAGAAACACGCTTTAACGAGTGTTGAACATGCTGACCAACTCGTAAAGATCCACTTAAGAAACAAGCTCTTCTTTCCTGTGGTCCCCTTTGAGACTTGGTCGATAAGGTGTGCATTCAATGGGGTTCGGCACAGAGGTTTTAAAAACGAGTTGTTGCTTGCTGCTGTTTGTGGGTGTGGTCCAGACAAAAGTAGTTCCCATATTCTTTCATCTCCTCCAAAACATTAAACCTAGTTGATGCTAAAGCCACAGTGCCAAAGACAAGATGGTCCACATACTAGGAAATCATCCCCTCCCCCCACAAGCAAGTACAATGTGAAGTGTAAGAGAAGAACACTTGCCATGAAAGAAGCGATTCTTCCATTTGCTTCGAATCTTCAAAAGAGGGTTTGGTACGTGGGAGTGTGTCCATTTCGAGTAAGTTCTCTCGTTCCTCTCTCTGACCACTTTGTAATGATGAAAGATTTGCATTGATTGGGGCATTGAAATCACGTACCACTATATGTGCATCAGAGAGTCTTTCAAGACCCCAAATCAGAAGGAGGGGAAAAAGGTGGTGGCCCCCTGGTCCTTTGCTTCCTAGAGTGAGCAAAAGGCAAAACCCAGAAATCTTCAGTCGCAGTCTAGAGAGAGAGAGAGAGAGAGAGAGAGATATGGAATGATTCTTGATGTGTCCATGGAGATATGGAGAAGAAAATGGCTTCAAAGAAGATGATTGCGCGAAAGAAAAGGTGGTGGTGGTGAGGCTCTGCACGCTATCTCTCTCTCTCTAGAGAGAGAGAGAGAGAGAGAGAATGACAGACATAGCTTCACACTGGCAAATCAAGAGCCTAAAGTCTGATCAACGATGAAATAGGACTAGAGCTGATAGAACCAGACATATATCATTCCGATTCTATGGGTGAATATTCTATTGGCATATGAAGAAATAAATCCTCCTAGGTAACTTATAATACCCCAAGTCATGCACCCGATGATGCTGATACCGAACTTTTTTCTCTCGATCAAGGGACTTGATAAAAGATAATGCTAGTATAGACCTTCACATTATCTATGTACTCTTTGCATCAACAATATATCGAAATTTCTAAAAAATTTGCAATAAAAATTAGTCCCATTTACGATGGTTGTGATTAGTAATAACCATGGTTGTTCCGACTGAATGATGAGAGAATCTGCACAAAGGAATCCCTCATTGTTCTCAAAGAGGGAGAGAGAGAGAGAGAGAGAGTAAATGCATGACAAGGAAAGGCAAATCTCATGATGGCAGTGTCAAAATCAGCCGAAGAGCGCAATCTGCAAAAGCGTTTCTTGGCGAGAGAGAGAGAGAGGAGCAGTCAGACTCAGAATTGTCGAAAAATGGAATTTAGAGTGCTGCAGGTTGAAATCAAGGAAGAGACTGAAAAATTCCATGAGCCCGAAACCCAACACAGAAGGCTCGACGACCATCATAATACGTAAGATGAAAAATAATTAATCTTTGCTTAGCTTTTTAGACCCAGACTCGTAGGAGCAGTGGCTTGTTCGCATCAAACATTGATCGATGAACAGCTTTTGCTTCGCTCGCCTTGTTCGAATTTTTTTTACATAATCTAGATGTGAATATCCTGGACAACAAGACGCCAAGGACTGTTTTTTTTTTGTTTCCCATTTGAGAAGAAAGAGGAAGCGACCATTGGACCCTAATCTTTCTGCCCTTACGAACAGTTAGCAACCCCTTGTGGAAGTTCAAACACAAGGTGGGACTTGATTTGGCTTGTGGCTTCCTTTTAATAATCAAACCCGCCATCGTCTTCTTGAACCGCAGGACCTACAGACACGCCGGCGACATCCGCCGTGCGGGGTTTTTTTTTTTGGCCAATGCATTAGGTCGCCGATTAAGCTGTTTGGGTCACACGTGTTTCGAAAATGGTGTAGGTAGCAATTCCCACGATCCGTTTTGCATCCTTAACATGCGAGGAAAGCCGAAAGCTAAAGCGACCATGGGTTTGCTTCATATTCGTTCAGCATTCGCGGATGAAATGTGAACCTGGCCTTTTCTGAAGATTTGAAAGAAAACTCCTACGTGTTCAAAAGCCTTCTGATCATCATCTCTATGTCAAAAGAGATCTTGCAGAAGAAGGTTCGCAGAGCTTATAGTAAGACTTAGCCATACCGAAGTACCAGGATTTTGTCAGAAAACATCGCCGGTAGGGACGACGATATTTCCACAATATGAACTAATCCATCAACTGCGTGACAAAGTGGATGGGTTACGGCTAACTTCCATGTGGAAATGCAAGCTATGGAAACCCTTTCTTCCATGGGTCTCTGGGTTTCAGTAGTTGCACAACTCTTTCGATTTTGAAAAGAGAGGAAGATGACTGTATTTTGTATCATTTTCCTATGCGACATTACATACTATTCGAGTATCGGCATCGGTTTTTCTGCGAAACAAATAAAATTTTTACATCCGTAGTCCAATCGGCACAAGAATGTACATCAATTGGCAACATGACATCCAGCAAAAACATATGATGGATCTCTTTTGCTCGAAAAGCATCATCACAGTCTCCAATCTCGCGTCTTTAGTTGGAGCTAATGATCATTTTCCTTTTACTTTTCAGTTTTCCGCAAAGATAATTTGTGTATAAGTATATATATATCTGCGCGCACTTAATGAAACTAGATTGATGATTCTCTATTTCGCTTAATATATACGTACACACTACGGAACTCGGATGGCGAAATTCCTTGAGAGAGATGGAGATCTAACAAAAGAGAGGTGAAGAGAAGTGGATAGCACAAAACCTTAGCCGAGTAATGGAAGATGATTTTGCAGGGATGGAGGGACCAACCAAGTAAAAGAGCTATACGCAACAATCTCCCTCTTCTTACCCCCAGAAGCCCCAATTTTACGGCTGTGCCCTTGAGGACAGTGGGGGCCATAACATATAAGCATAAGTACAAGAATATCTTTCTGGTTTCCGGCTCTTTTTGGTACTATGGTTGAAAAATAAAAATAAAATAGGAGACGTTCACGAGGGCATGTGTACATGATCTGATCCCATTCGCAAGAAAGAACCTTTTCACAAACTCTCTCTCTCTTTTTGTATCTCAAGAGAGAACACCAAATCATTGCAAAGTTGCCATTCATTCATTCACCCTTGTTCTCAATTTCCTTTCTTCCTTCTCCCCAAAATCCCTTTTCCATGCCCCTTCTCTGACTGAGTTCTTGCGTGACTGGGTGACTTGAGACACCCCACACTGGGGATGGACTGAGAAATAATCGTCACGATCGAGAAATCTTATCCTGTTTTCCCCTTCCCTCCCTTTCCCTCATCCCCCTTTCCCCTTCCCCTCTTTATCCCCCCTCTCTGTCTCCCTCTCCCTTCCTCCTCTCTCTCTATCCCTTCCCCTTTTCCTGAAAAATCTCTGAGATCTCTGTCAACTTCAGTCTCCTCCTCTCCCAGATATCTCTCTGATATCCTCTGTCTCTTCTCTTCTCTCTCTCTCTCTCTCTCTCTCTTTTTCGCTGTTCACCATGATGCTTGATTCCCAAAAATTATCGAAGAAAAACCTTTACAACCTGTCTGCAGTTCGGAACCCAGCGTTTCAGAACTTCTCCGGCAACAGCAGCAGTGGGAAAGGAGGTGCACGAGCAGCAGCAGCAGCTACGTTTGCAGGCAAGCAAAAGGTCACGCGACGAAAATAGATAAGGATCCTCAAGGACCTCTACTACAACTACGGCGTGCGGTCCCCCACCGCCGACCAGATCCGAGGATCTCCGCCCGCCTCCGCCAGTACGGCAAATCGAGGGCAAGAACGTCTTCTACTGGTTCCAGAACCACAAGGCCCGCGAGCGCCAGAAGAAGCGCTTCTTCCCCCCGACCCAAATTCTAATATCAACGGCACCCGTCCCTCCTCCGCACCTCCGGCCTCCGCGGCAACCCCAAGACGACGATGCGGCGGTGCGCGGAAGCGGCAGTTGGAGCGGCAAACTGCCTCCTCCTGAAGACCCCTTTGTGCTCCACACCAAAGTAAGTACTCTAACCTCAGTCCTACCGTATGCGTGTATCATCCCTCATCATCGTTCCTGTTCTGTTCATTTTTCTTGGATTAAAGTTTGGTCTTTTATCGGAGTTTGTTATGTAAAGTTTGCAGTTTTTTATGAGTATTCACGTAGTGGTCGAACGCTTTGCCAGGGCTTTGTTCTTCTTCCTCTGCTGCTGCTGGTGTAATGGCTGTTGGGCAGATGGGTGGCTATGGATATGGTTCTGGGACAATGGAGAAGGATTTTTAGGTAAGTAAAGAAGCATTACTTGAACGGTTTGGTAGAATTTTGTTCACCAAGCAAGTAAATATCGATGGGATAGAAGTCAGATATTGTCTCTACGGAATAACAACTTTCTCATTTCTTCTTCCCCGTTCCGAGCAGGATTGCTCTATATCTGCCGCCGGGCGGGGGAGGGTATCTTGGCCCCAGCCTTGGTTGGATCGCGGGGACTCGTATGCTTCCCCGCGCATGCGCCCGCTCTCTTAGAAAGGAAGAGCCACCCTTTCTCGAAAAACGACAGGAGGAAGATGAGGAAGGAAGGTGAGAAGAAGAAGGAGAAGAAGAAGATGAAGAAGCTCCGGAGATCGAAACCCTACCGCTGTTCCAGGATGCACGAGAACGACCACTTGAACACTTGAACATCGACAACACCTTGTGCAACAACAATGAAGCCTAACTCGGATCATTACCATCACCACATCCACCATCAGGGCTACTGGTACGACACGACGTTGTGATGAGCACCTCTCGCACTTCCCTCGAGCTTAGCCTCAACTCCTACGCCGCCGATCGCCCGCCCCATTTAAACAAACCAGGGAAGAAAGAAGGGAAATTGTGGAAATTTGTCGGAGTGTGGGGAGGGATTTTCATAACCCTAATGCTTAATTTAGCTACTGGTACATGTGTTGATCATGCACCACCTAGGTTAATTAGGACTATTGCTGCGAGTTCTTCTTTCTGTGTTTAGTTTAATGTCGTTCGTGCGGTACAGTGCTTCTGAACCCTCTCTCTCCTGTTCTGGTTGGGGAAAAGCGGTCATGTCGACACGCGGTGTCGCGCAAAAGTTAAACACCAGTGATTGTATGCCTCCAGGGCGACATGCCATAATCATCGGTATTAGTGCGTGGATTACGGAAGATTAATGATGGAACGTTAACATGGGAGATGCAGAGCATACATGTGTCGGGAATACGATTGCTAATGGACCCACTACCTACTGCTAGTTTGTTAATTTTCTTTACAAAAGTAGCCTCTAAAGCACAAATTAAATTAAAGATTAATAATAAGTTAGGGACTAATCCAAGAGTATATATACATTTAGCGAATGAAAGTTAGAAAAGCGCCCTGAAATGTAACTATATACTTGATAAAATAAGGGCAAAATTGCGAAAGAGCTAAGGGGGAAAAAAAAACACCTTGTAAAGTGGGATTATTAATATGTGACTATGTACCTTCAATGTAGAGTCCCTATATGAAGACTGATAATTATCCCGATGTACGAAAATTAGTTGCATTATATATGGAGTCGCATGGTTGTGCATTTCATGTTTTTATCTTAGAAATTATTAAATTAAATTAAAATGTTGAAATATTTAGTTTTGACTCACCGAGTTCGGCTTTTTAATTAGTTTCCAAAAAGTTTATTAGATCGATGTTTTTTATTTTTATCTTTTGGCATTAATTTTACTTGCTAAGTTCCTTACAGAAACGAAGTCGATATGTTGCGAACATCATGAAAGAAAGGACAGTAATGTGGCATTATAAAGGAAAGACGAGTCTTGTTAGGTAGTTATCACTCGCTCGTTGTCCTCAAACTTTTATGTTTTCTTCCTTACGTATGAAGAAAGAAAAAAACAAACGTAGGTGAAACATGTCATCGAAAGCAAATTAAATCCCAAAACAAGAGTGCCACAAGTACAGAAATATTATCACCAGCAAAAAAGGAAAATTGTTATCTCATTAGAAAGCTCTAATAAATTGAAGAGAAAAAAAACACTTCAAAACATCGACTATATATAGATATATTATATATAACATAATTATTCTGCATTCAAATGGCTCTTCATTCTTTTTGTCTGGAATCAAGTAGCTTTAGAAGGACCCTTCAGTGACTTAAAACCAAGACCAGTGATGTCTATTATGCATAACAATTACATAATATAAAGAAAATATCAAAATGTGAATGTCGATTTGAACTCATCGACGAAGATGTGCAAGGACTAAAACATTATGAGATCAATCCTAGGATTACAGAGTCAAGGCTAAAGTTTAGCGAGAAAAAAAAAAACAATGGATTCTATAGGTTGTTAATCGCATTACAAAATCCTAAAAACAGTTAGAAGTCTATACAGATATCATTTCCTATTTTTTTTATTTCTTAATCTTTTCATTTATTTTGGAGGCAATATCCACCAATTCTTTTTATAGGAGAAAAATGTCCACTATCTAAAAGTTGCGGTTGAATCCTTCACGCTTACCCTATTATTTGAATATGTTCACTTAGATATGTTTTTAATCCCACTGCTTTTCTAATACGGTTGCCTCTTAAACAACAAACGTTACCTTTTGTCCATCACAAATATCTAAGAGTTGTGGTCGGAATTCACATTTCAATATGAGCACAAGACTGCGTTATGCTAGTGCCTCCCTTGTTCTTATTCTCATCTCCCAAGTTTCTGTCGTAGAGAGGGAAAAACTTACCAAAATACCTTCTTTTGCTGCGGTATTAGTAAGGATCTTCGGAACACTTTTCATTCCTTTCACATAATCCTGGTGGGCGAGCACAAAGACCATGACACTTAGTACTCACCTCATGGAAATATCTTACAAGCCTCGTAAGTAAGTAAATTATTAACTTCAAAAGTCATGTGCCTTAAAAACGTAGAATGATCCAGTTTTTCGATCATCAACAGCACATAACACTAGAAGTGAGTGCCTTAAAAATGTAATGATTTTCTTTAACTAGGTACTTCAAGCGCTACGTTAATGCACAACTTGGTTACACCATGAAAGTTTTAAAAATTAAGTGATTCCAAGCTTCTCCGACTTGTCGTGCATTCTCGAGTATAAATACCAGCTTATACGATGCACTCGATCAAATTCTCTTAAGTTTTAAGATTGGTCACACTTTTGCGGATGGTTTGAAGATTCATGATGCGCTTATCCTAAAAAGAGAATTTGAGTAATTGTGGACTCCTCCGAGCTTGACAAGCCTTCTCCTGATATTAATATCCATCTGTGAGATTTACCTGATCAAATACTCCGGGCTTGTAAGCTTTCAAAGCGTCCCTCGTTCTTGAATGCCAAACAAAGTTAATGGGACTTGCGCCCCGTGCGTTACATTTAGACGGGGACTAGTAGACAGTTGTGAACAAACATTGCACGAGTTCACAATTCACTTAACTAAACGGCCAAATCAACATTGATCCCAATGTCCACGACAAGACAACCTTCGAAACCCTCGGTGTGCTGGGTTTGCTTTCGCCTTCTCACCTTTCCCTGTCCACGTTAGTCCAGATTCTAAGTGCTGGTGTGAAAACGCAAAAATGCTTCTGCAAAGAGGGGGAGGTCCCAAATGCAAACCCCCCTTAAAAACTCTTTCACATGGGAAAGATTCCTCCCGCGCATGTCATGTTCGAACAGACATATTTGCCCCAGACGCTTCGGGCCCTCGAAGAGTTGAGACACATGGGCAGCACGAGACATTGGTCGAGCAAAGTTGGAGATGCCCGAACAGACATTGAACAGACCCTGAAAGTCTCACTTTGTCTTCTTTTACTATCTGTCCTTTGTTCTTTAAAGTTTCTTCTCTCCCTAGGAAAAGAAAGGAGAAGGAGAAGGAGGAGGAGAAGAAGAAAGAAACAGGTTTCTCTTGGTCGTGAAGGTCGACGTCAGCAAGATTTTGCAAGGGATGCTTTCCTTTTTCAGTTAGCTGGACGGTTTTCCGATTGCTGATAGCCACACCCACGACGACCCTCTGTGTCTTTTTAGAAAGAGAGAGGGGGGGGTAGGGTTTGGTGGATCCAAGAAGATTGGGGATGGCTTTTGGAGGATTCCAGGACGTAATGTTCCTTTGGAGTAACAAGATGAGGCAAGAATTGCATCATCGTCTTTGCCTTTTTTTTTTTTTTTAAAGGTTATTACCAAGCTATCCACTGCAAACTATTTTGATAGTTACAAAAAAAAAAATACCATCTTTTCTATTGAATTTCAACTGTTATTTAGTTTGTCTACCAACTTATTGTATTTACCAACTATTTGTAGAAATCAACGACATAACCGGAGTGATTGCCAACTTTTATCCGCATAAATTGCCAACTATTTATAGGAGTTAATCATGGACATTAAACTTGATCTATTTACATACCAACTTCTCTTAGATATAACACAATTAAAAAAAATTTCTATTACAAAATTTTATGTACCTTTCTAGCACTAAATTACCTGCCATAGTAGAGAACTATCGACTTTATTTTAGTTCATTATCGATTTTTTTCTGATTAAAATTACCAATTGAATTTGTTTAACAAAAACGTCATTAGATTTTCTTAAACAACATTTAGTTGCTTTCTAACTCACCAACTTTCAATTGAGTTATCACTTTACTTACAGCTTTGTATTACTAACTCCTTTTAGAACTACCGATCTTAATTAGAGTGGTTACCAACTTTTCTCTTGTTAACTCACCATGTTGCGTACCAATACGATTCGAGTATGTACCAATGATTATTTATTCTGTTCATATCAACTTCTCTTATATCTAGTTTTTTAAAAAAAAAACGCTTGTTTTATCTTTATCAACTTTTGTTTATCTTCTACCAATGGCATACAGTTATCGATTATATTATGAAAGTATCACTTTCTTTGCGTGATATACAAACTAATTATGAGTTATCAGTTCCTCGTTCGAGTTGTTTACAAAAGTTTATTTGTTTTTATTGAAGTTACGTATTTGCTATTGAGTCATTGCTTTAAGGGTAATACCACCAAAAACCCAAACTATGCCCATTGTGACAAAATTTACCCTGAACTTTTTTTGCGACATCAAAAACCCCAACTATGCCTATTGTGACAAATTTACTGAATTTTTTTTGCGACATCAAAAACACCTTAAACTATACCCATTGTGACATATTGACCCTAAAATTTAATGTAACAGAAAAATATTTAAAAAATGAAAATTGAATTCACTAGCCATCACTCGTCCATCCACTACCTACTCAATGAAAAACCATCCCCTCGACCAAAAAAATAAAAAAAACCATCCCTTCCTCCCCTTCTCTCTTTGTCTTCCTTACGTCAACCCCATGAAAGCCCACTTGAAGCGCAGGCTATCGCGCAAGGAGCGAGGGAGTAAGAAAACGTTTCGCCTCTGTGCAAACTTGATTTGCAACTGATTTTAATTTTTTTCAACGCTAACCGCATGCATAGTAACTTTAGATTTTCTTTTTTTCAACGTTTTTCGTGCTGATGCCATTGGCTGCCTGGAAAATTTTCCGTGCTACTTTTAACTAGAAGTACAATATGTCACAATGAATAAGTTTGGGTTTTGTGTTACCATAAAAAGTTCAGGGACATGTGTCCAATGAGCTAGTTTGGATTTTTATGTCCCCCCACGATGTCCTGTTTCCCAATGCCATACTTTGGGGTTTTATGTACCAACCCCCCGGTTCTGTGTCAAGTTGTCACAATGGTGTTCCCTAGCTACGCTTACCATCATAGCTGTCAAACCCCAATTTACTAGGCCATTACAACCCGCAAGGTATTTTTTTTGGGGTTATTTTACTTTTGTCAGTCGTCAGTCCCACAGAACGCGCAATAATGATAATACGAGCGATGTGATGACAACCAGGGTGTCCTGGAGAGTCTCTTTTGCGTTTATATCTCGAGCTACGAGGCAGCGCCTGCCCACACCAGCCTTCCTGCTTTTTGACCTCTGACCTTCCTGCCGTCCCCCGCTCTTGGACCTCCAAAATGGGAAAAAGTTGGGTGGGCGGCCTCAGTACTTCCTCTCAAAGACCCCCAAAACATAAATGACTACAAAAATACAGCCCGAGCAATTAAGAGCGGAGCGATTTCAATCCTTTAGGATCTTAGATGAAATTTAAAATTATCTATGAAATGATTCTACCTTTTCCCCTTGACACCTCCCCTCCGCTTTCACAATCAATTTTCGGCTCTATCAAGTTTTCTATGTATTTACTGCACCAATTACCCTGCTACGTTCCATGATCACCATTTTGCCGCTTAATTGTGACCCAATCATATTGCAGAACCCTGAAGAATCGGCCAAAAATTCCACCCTTCCCAACTCGTATGGGTCTCCCCTGCCCTCCCCCACAACTAACGTTTCAAATTACACATGGTCTCGAATGCATACAATTCCGTAGCATGTAGAGAAGCATCAGACAGACAAATGCAAGACTGTTTCAGATCGCAGTTTCTCGTTCCATCCGCCTGGCAACTACCCCAGTCCAACCATAGTTTCCAATATTCGTATGTTGGATATCCCGCCATCCCCTGAAATCTAAAATCTAGCATGGTTGCCTTAGTTCAGTTTTCTATTTCCAATTTTATTCTAATCTGAACTCAGCTCCTCCCTGCCGGCGCCCTTGAGTTCCCACGGTAAATTTGCGTCCAAGCGACTCGAGCGGTAGGTCGACTGAATAAATGATGGGGGCCCTACTCTACTCACTGTCCTCTGCTCACCTGAAGGGCGGGTGGACCGCCCCCCTCCCTTCTTTAATCTACGCCACATAGGCTGATACCGCCGGTCGCGTCTCATGCTTTTCGGCTATCTTGGAGCCCGCGTATTCCCAAACTACGCCCCAATTCGGCCCTCCAGCCCCGCCTCGCTCGGCTCCATCTCTGTGTGCCACTTCGCTCTGGGTTTCCCTCCTTCACCGATTTGCACTCAAATGTTACCGCCCCCCGCGTCCTGCTGCCTTGAGCCAGTCGGCTTAGCATTCCCCGGGGTCGGTCAGCGGCCCCCTCG
>JAGVVM010003410.1:0-38289 GCA_019149425.1 Psidium friedrichsthalianum
CCAATAGCACAGTATTGTCCAAGTCAAAATGCTAATTCGACGGGTAAAGATCAATGCAATTAATAGATCCGGAGTTGCTTTGTGATGTTTATAAATAGAAGATAGCGACGCAGCAAAGAAGAAACAGCACAAGAATTAGCATTGTGTCCTGACTAAAGCTCGAAAAACGGTATTCTATCCAGGCATGGCAACAGATTTTTGCTGATTAAAGTAAAATGGCGAGGACTGAATACTGCATAGCAAAGCTTTCTATTACCAAGACATGTTGCCTACCCATCCCCCCCCCCCCCCCCCAAATAAATGCTACACTCGGATTAGCTGTTACCTGCCCTCGTGGAAGATCTGTCAGCATTGATATGAAAAATCAATATATACTTTGAGGATTAGATGGTTTCTTCGGAAGTTGCGGCTTAGCCACTCGAATTTTCAGTATCCTTTTGTGAAGTCAAAGCAAAGGTAGATGCTCGTAGACTGATCAACTATGTCCTGTTTTGGAAAAACACCCACCTGTCAACTAGTATGATACTTTGAAGTGAAAGCTGAGCATGCTGCAACCTGCAAATAGTATCTGCCGCACTATAGCCAAAACTGCACCCAACCACTTCACTTCTTGGCTGCCAAAACAACTCCAATTCCTCGAGGCTTCCCTTTATAAAAGACCAGAAGCCCCTACTGTTCTCCTGCACCTTCAATTTGGAGAATCATCATTGGAAAACACACAAACAACCACAGCTCAGAGCACTTTGATCGAAATACAAGATGATCCACAAATCATCATTACCCTCGATTCTCTTCGTGATGATGCTGATCGAGTTATGTGCTCGCGGCCATTGCGGTTCGGCAGGCAGGGCGGTCTGAGCCGGCCCTTGAATTGTACATGCATGACATTCTTGGGGGGAGCAGCCCCACAGCTAGGCCCATAACTGGCCTGTTGGGCAACATCTACAGTGGCCAATGCCCTTTGCAAGCCAGTGGGCTTCCTTCCTCCAAAAGGAGGGGTGGTCATCCCCAATGCAAATGGTGCAATCCCTACAGTCAGTGGGGTCAATGGGATCCCTCTAGGGACAGCCTTGCAGGGACCCAGTTTGCTGGGACGCCCATCAATGGCCCGAACCCTAAATGGCGTCCAGACCCAGTTGGGGGGCGGATGGGCTGGGCCTCGGGTTTGGCACGATTCACCGTCATCGACGACATCCTGACCTTGAGCCCCGAATTGGGTCGCAGTCCATCGGCCAGGCCCAAGGTGTGTACATCGCGAGCTCGGCTGATGGGACCACGCAGATGATGGCCTTCACGGCATGATCGAGGGCGGCGAATATGGGGATAGCCTCAACTTTTACGGAGTGTATAAGATTGGGTCCGCCCTTTCGAAATTGTCCGTGACGGGGGGTACAGGGAAGTTCAGGAACGCGTGTGGGTACGCGGAAGTGAGGTCGCTCTTCTCGCCGGGCCAAAACCTTATCGACGGCGCGAGATGCTGTTGAGGATTGCTGTCTATTTGAGGTACTGAAAGGCGGTATCAAACCGGACCGGTCCTGGAATTGTTTGGACAAAGAGCTTGATTTGAAATTCCTCTCTCTGGCAAATGTAAAGCAATGGTTGAAAATGTTTGCTTTGGTTTTTCCTTTTCCCCATTTAAACCCAGAAGTGTAAAATCCTGGTTTGATTGATTCGTCTTCAGACGAACCATTGAATTCTGTCCATTTGAAGTTCATCGGTTCATGCGGTCACCGTCGTATATAAATCATGTTACACTCTAGGTTACGTTTGGTGATCTGAATTAGAATTCGAATAAAATAACAAATTATTCTATCCGATGTGTGACAACGTCCTCCAGACTGGATATCAAGTCAAGTTCTCCGCATTAAAAAGTAAAACCTTTTGAAATTAAATCCACAGGCTTAACTTCATATATCTATTGACAGCCAAAAAAAAAAATCACTCCTAATTTAACATTTACAAATATGCAACGAACTCGAAGCCACTTATTAAGCAATACAAAATCGCCTCTTGGCGGGGCCCACGTAACTGGTCAAAGGCGGCAACTTGCTGTCTTTGACCAGCAGCCAGTTGGCCCACCTCCCATTGACCGTCACGTGAGGCGATTTTGAGAGGCGGTATAAACCGCCCCTCCCCCCTCATTCTCTCCCACTCTCACTCTCTATAAATAGAGGTAAGGGGCTTAAGTTCAAAAGGTTAGAAATATGAGTGAATCACACATATACGTGCCAGACTTTGTGAGAAAATGAGCTCGATAATCAACCAATTCGGATACACAAAAGTTATGTTTCCATTAGTTGAAAACGAAGAGTTCGGATCGAGATGCCGCGAGAATTACTAGTATAATCCGAAGGCTGTTTTTCTGAATCTCCGTCTTCCAAGTCGCACATGTGTCGGGGCATGTTTGAACTAAAGGCCCGACACCTCTTGTTATTGGTACTTTGGAAATCAAAATATCGCATACTAAGTCCGAAACTAGTTAGCAAAAGTAAGACCTTTTTAAAAAATAAGTATCTAGATTATTGTTATGATTCGGCACAAAAATTACAAATAAAGTAAAGTGCAAAAGAGAGGATAGGAAATGCACGCAAGGTTTATCTTGGTTTGCCCTAAAACTAAGATTACGTTGAGTAGATGATTTCATTATAATTAACGTGCCTATCCCTTTGTTACATTCCTCAATTATAAGAGAATATATATATATATATATATATATATATATATATATATACGGCAACTATTCATAAGACAAATCCAAATTATCAATAGAAAAAATATGGGCTCAAACTATAGTGCTTAAAGGGTGTTTCCCCCTTGAAACTCCAGACGAGGCTTCTCCTCCGCATCACCCTTGCTCATTGGAGAGTGGGGTCCTATAATTTTTTGTCGATGGGAAGTATGAATCACACACCTCAGTAATTATTGTGTTAATATAATACCCACTTAAGATTGTTCATACCGTTTCATATCAACATAGAATTATTAATTTTGGTGAACAAAAATGATAGCGCCAATTTTATATATTGATTTCGAGCGTCATCCACGAAAATAAGAAATTTACTAATGAATTTTTTCTGGAATGCTTGGCGGGGCTTATTTTTGAAAAATAATATTGTTCTAGGCATTAACTCATAGATCACCAAGAACTAATGTATTGAAAACAGCAATGTTTCTAAAATTAAGCTACTTAATAAGTGTGATACTGCAAATAAAAGAAGGAAAGAGAAAAAAGCACTCTCATCAACCATTGTTACTGTGCAAGCTATGAGCCTATAAAGGTGGGAGGGGGAGGGAGATCCCCTGTAGAGACAGGGTGACGCCAACTGCAAATCTTGCAAGAAAATTCGTTTTCTTACAGTAAGAAAACAAACGCGTAAGATTCGAAGGATTACGGGTTGCTTCGATTCCCACAATGCAAAACTCACCACCGTCTCCGACCACCGCCGCACCCGCCGCCGCCACCAAGGACCACCAGACCAGAACCACCCTCTTCATCATCCTCACCGCCGCCTTCTTCTCTCTCCTCTTCATCTTCTCTCTCTCCTCCTCCTCCTCTTCCTCTTCCCAACTTTCCACCCGCCCTCCCCGACCGGACCCGTTTCTCTTCCCCAACACCCAGGCCCACCGCACCGTCTTCCCCACCGACCCTTCCTCCGACGACTCTCCCCCACCCTCCATCGCCTACTTCATCTCCGGATCCGCCGGTCACTCGGGCCGGATCCTCCGCCTGCTACACGCCGTCTACCACCCCAAGAACCACTACCTCCTCCACCTCGACCGCTTCGCGCCCCAGGCCGACCGCGACGCCCTCGCCCTCGCCGTCCAGTCCAGTACCATCTTCCGCGCCGCCCAGAACGTCGACGTCCTCGGCAGGGCCGACTTTGCCTACCCGAAGGGGTCGTCCCCGATCTCTGCCACGCTCCACGGGGCCTCGATACTGCTCCGGCTCTCTCCGAATTGGGATTGGTTCGTTAATCTCAACGCTCTTGATTACCCACTCGTTACTCAAGATGGTACAAGTGCTAGCCTGTTTTGATTTTGGTGGGTTTTGAATTTTAGTACTTGTCGATTGTTTATTGAATATTTGCTGTTGGAGTTGCAGATCTGCTTCACATACTGTCCTACGTACCCAGGGATCTGAATTTTGTGAACCACACCAGTTACATTGGATGGAGAGAGTATGATATAGCCCACTTTCTGGACACTTACATTGGTTATTGCTTGAATTCTGTCTTTCGGGCTAAAATGCGTGGCCTCTTCGAGCTTGCCAGTGATTAGAAATTTTCTGGTTTTTTGTTTTCAGGTCTAGGAAGTTGAGACCAATCATTGTGGATCCGGGTCTTTATCTCTCAGAGAAGACTGACATGTTCTACGCCAGTCAGAAGCGCAATTTGCCTGATGCATACCGGCTCTTCTCAGGTCCGGACTTCCATTACTCATAAAAAGCATGCCATATTCCATCAAGTAGGAATAATCTTTTGTTGCGAAAACCTGGATCGACTTCAGACTTGTGGAAATGACTCTTTTTTGCATAAAATTCCTGGAGATTATTCCAGAAATCCAAGTTCTGATGCTGCTCACTCATTTTCAGACATTAACTGGGTAGACAGTGTTTTCTATGTCTCTTTGTTATGTTTCTATGTCTTGTTTTCTAGTATGAAATTCACAGAATCCAACCAGATAGCTTTGCTATTGTTTGTGCCCTTTTCATTCTGCATGCTTCTGTGGCTAGGTTAGTTTTTTTTCAAGAGTTTCATGTGGTTTGACATTGCCTTTTCTACAGATGGCAAATGACGTTCTTCTCAGTGAGAGGTGCGATTTAGAACAAGTAATGGTAGTCTTAGTCTGAATCAAAGAAAAGAGAAACACAAGTTGCGTAGCATTGCATAGCATGAGTGATTTCCTATGCTTTGCTACCCTGCTCCAACATTCCTCTTTCTTTTGTCCTTGAGATTTTAACGGTGACAGCGCCAGCATTTCAATCATTAGAACTAGTTTGCATCAGTCTCATCTAAATTGCCCATCTGATTATGTAGTTCCCTTTTGATGAATAGAAAAGTACCTGCTTTGAATATAAGTTGCTAACATGAAGCATCGTTATTTGTTCTCGACAATTTTGTTTTTCACTAAACATAAAATCTTATTTGCTTTTGCACGGGAATTTTTCTTTTTAATGAACATGGAATAGCATATCATGCACCATGAGCTAGCACATTATTCAAGAGAGAGAATTGGGAAGCTGGTACAATAATACATACGTATCTTACCTAAATGAAATAACCTCACCACTTCATGAAATAACCTTGCCACTTCATGTTTTATTGTCCTTAATGTGTGTTCACTGTATGTTACTAAGATGTGCAAGAGAGTGGATAGCTTTTATCTTTCACTTAAGGTCTTTTGGGAGAATATGTACTTTAGAACCCGTTCGACCATAATTATGTGGAGATGTCACTTAGTCTTCTTAAAACTAGATTAAAACAGGCAGTTCAACCTGTTGAACCAGGAACAAGCTTGTTTATTGGCCCATCATGATCAAAACTTGGAATGAATCAAGGTTCAGTTGTGGTTAAACAGATGAACCGGTATCTGCTTGGATAGGTCTTGGTTTTCTAAGAAGTTTGAGTGGCTTGTGGAGAGCATGGCTTTGAACACACACCTTCTTTTGTTTTCTGTGTTTCTTTATGGTTTAAGGGCATGATCGTAATTAGCTGGCTATTAAGAATCCATCACCATGGCCCCTCACTTGAATATGAGTTCCCCATAATAGGTAGCGAACCCACAACCTTGGTTTCTTAGCTGAAAGCGTTTATCATTGGATCAATCTTGCCCGCCCCCCGGGGGGGGGGGGGGGGTTGGTTGGTGTCACACACCCTATTATTGTCAGTCCGACTGGCCATTTGTTATTTAAATTGTTTGTAGCTCAATGTTTGTTGCACTGAGTCCTAGGGAGTGAGCTCCTCCCTCATAGTTTTGTGCATCTCCGCCATATTGGCTGGGAGAAGTTATGTCATTAAGACATATTCTAAACGTTATATAATTGTCTCATTAACCTGTGGACTGGCGGGTCCTACAAGTTCACCACCAAATTTATCCTACTCAGGCTTCAAAAGTACAGTCACATTGACATCTTGGATGCCAAAAGTCCTAAGAATAGACAAATTGTAAAATGGATAACTCTCTCTGATTTGCGCTTTCAGTCATAGTCATCCAACTTTGCTGTTTCTTTCATGTAGGGCACTATGCTTCTAATAATTTCACTTAAGCCTTTAAATAGTTGATGTTCTTGTCAACAAGCCACTGGATAATGATGAGATTGATCATGTGATCTAAAGTTGATTGACCTGTGAAGAAAGTTGGACTAACATCGAGTGAACTCATAAAGTGAAGTGAACTGAAAGTTTAGTGACTTGATGGTGCAAATTAAAACCATAGTGAGTTTTAAAGGAAACTAGCGAAGTATGGGTACCGATAGGAGTAATTTGCCCGACTTGCATTTGTTTTCCATACTCTATTGCTGTTGTACTTGTTTGTTTCTCTTACTTGTTACAGACCATGAAGTTGCCTGTTATCAACCGATTCAGTGCCGCAAGTTTGTGGTCTAACAGTCTTGTGTACCTAATTGATTTGTTATGCATCTCGCCACTTACTGTAAAATTATCTTCTTTGTGTACCTGGGAACTATCTCCTTTGTATGTGTGATTTTGGAACTTCAGCTCCAAGTAAGACATAATAAATTATCTCTCTCCTGTACTTAATTTGTATTTTTAAATTCACAGTTGCATGAACTTAAATATGTGCATGTCATCTTAATCATACTGGGTGCCATTTCTGCTTTTCACTAGCGAATTCTGATCTTGTGCATAAAATGGATAATTACGGTCAGATGAGACTGAACCTTCTTCATGTTACCTGGACAAAAAATATGAATGCCCACGTAGCTCCTAACAACTATTTACAGTACACAGTGAAATTTCAAAGCTTCATTTGCTTTCTATTATGTTGTCTCTATTTGTTATTTATCCATATTGGTGAGTTAAAATCGGCTTCTTCTTCAGTTAAAGTAGTTTATGGTTCTTTCATCATCTTGCTGCTCTTTTTTTTCTTTTTTGGGCTGCTAAGTGGTTAAACGGCCGCAATTTTTTGGTACTTACTTTTGCAACTATCATTGTGTGATTAAACCAACAGTCTATTTTTCTCTTTCACAGGTTCAACCTTTGGAATTTTAAGCCGTATCTTCATCGAGCACTGCATCCTGGGAACTGATAACCTCCCCAGGACTCTCCTGATGTATTTGTCAAACACGCCTTCGTCCCTGTCAAACTACTTCCCAACCATACTATGCAATTCTCGTCAATTCAATCGTACTGTTGTAAATACTAACTTACAATACACTTCTAACAAATCCATGAAGGGGGGATACCCTGAGCTAGATTCAAATGACTTTGACAATATGATAAAGAGTGGAGCGGCCTTTGCCTCCTCATTCCCAACAGATGAATCGGTTCTTGACCAGATTGACCGAGAGATTTTGGGGCGCTATCCCAACAAAGTGGTGCCTGGTGGGTGGTGCTTGGGTGAATCTAGAAACGACACCTGCTCAATTTGGGGAGATGCTGAAGTATTGAGGCCCGGAACTGGAGCAAGAAGACTGGAGAAATTTTTAGTCGGCTTCTTGTCGAATGGTACTGTTCTGTCTCAGCAGTGTGTTGTGCTCGATTGACACAGTCCCCCTTGTGGAAGTTGTTGGAAGAACGTTGGGAGCCAAATTTTTGTGACCGAGATTCCTCAATCTGCTGATTCTTTTTAGCTAGCAGTCATGTCCATCGACATTCAGCCAAGATTGATAACACCAATCAACAGAGGCACAACGAATTGACAGGATGGTAGTAGCCAACCTCATTTAGCGGGCGAAGGATTGGTTTTTATTCTTTGGTGTGAAATTCCATTTGTTCTGTTGCCACGGCTGACCAGTTCAGCCTGTTGGAGGTGGATGGCTGTGCAGATGTTCTGGTCCAAGGAATATGAGGAACACGGTGAGCTACGCTTTGCCATTTTCATGCTTCGGTGCTTTGCTTTGATAGATTAAAATTTGGAAAATCCTTGTAAGTTGACATGAAGCATCGGATGGGGATTGGTTGCTTGCAAGAATGTGCTCTATTTTCCACTTGTTGTGCAGCGAGTTTCTCTTGACGCTTATCACTGGTCTTTCATTTGCTGGATTTAGAAAGATAGGATTTTCCTATTTGATCTGATGTCGATGACATCGGTGTCATATCACGTTCAAAAAACCTGTGGGATAGATTTGGAATGACACGATAACCATGGAGTATGATCTTCAGATGGAAATCAACTCGCCTGAAGATCTATAAATCTATCTTTTTCTTGTAGGACTCCGCTTTTAAATGCTTAAGAAGGAAGAAAAGATCCACATTGTATTATTTCATCTAACTTTCATTCGGCAGACTGTGATGACAATCCTAAAATCTTCTCCTTTTATCTTTGGAAATCTTTGTAGGGATACAGTAGAGGTGGCAATATGGTCGGAAATCCAATTTTTAACCTTTTATCTTTGGAAATCTTTGTAGGGATACAGTAAAGGTGGCAATATGGTCGGAAATCCAATTTTTAACTCAGTTGCAGTGGTGAGTCGGGTTGAATACGGGTCATTTGAAATTTTAAAAACAGGTCGAGATGAGTTGGAAACATCAAATCCCAACTCTATAGGGGCGTGTGCGAGTGTGAGTTTGCACCAGACCCATGTTCAATTCATTTAGATTATGAGCTCAAGCCCAATATACAACTACGTGAAAATTCAATTCTAACACGGCCTGAGAAGCCTCAGGCAAGGAACATGACCGTCCGCTGTTGCTTGTCCCTTGAGGACCGCCATTGTCCCCTCGTCGTCGCTTGCGTGCCGTCACCATCCCCATCGCTGCCATTAGTCGTCCCTTGAGCACCGCAGCCATTGACTTGATGTGAGAGAGCAACAACCTGTTGACGTGAGAGAGTAACCCTATGCAGAGGACGTGGAAGAAGAGACCCCTCTGCAATCTCACATGGAGATGCTGTTGGCTAGGGCTTGCAGCCAAGCAGAAGTGTTGTTTTCTCGTGTTTTGAAAATTTCTTTTTTTGTTTGTTCATCTTTTAGGAAATTAGCTTTTTAACTTTTGTGTTAGGTTTTTTTTTGTTATAATTTGCCAATTTTAGGATTTTCTCTTTATGTTGTTTTAGGATCGATTTTTTTTTTTGGTCAGTATTTGGTACATATTTTTACTTTCTTTTTTAATGTTACAAATCTTAATGAGTCTTGAGTATTTTCAGATCTTTTAGTACTTATGAAAGTAAAAAATTTATGTCATGTATAACTTTAGGATAATAACACAAATGCTCCTGAACTTTGACTTAATGTGCAAAATGATTCATAAACTTCAACTCAATATGCAATGTGATTCATAGATTTTTAATTTGACCAATATGGCCCTTAAAATTTTGGAGCATGTTCAACTTAGTCCTTGAATTATATGAAGATGTTCAATATAGTTCATTCATTAATTTAAGTTCAGGGATGATATTGGACATTTACTTATAGTTCAAGAACTAAGTTGATCATATTTCAAAAGTTCATGGAGGCCGCATTTAACAAATTGAAAGTTCATGGACCACATTGTACATTGATGTTAAAGTTCAAGAATCGCATTATACATTCGACAAATTTTAGGGACCATTTGTGTTGTTTTCCCTATAACTTTTTTAGCATAGTCTCTCTTGTTAATTTAGATCAAATTTCTAGTACAAGGAGAACTCATATGAAGATTTGTAACCTAAACCCGACCCCATCCATCACCGGACCCCCGAACCAGTCCACGCAGGTGTGGCTCGCCCATGTTTTCACATTTCACGCGTGTCATGATGAAGTCCTAACTCACGACCCAACCTGAGCTCCCTCATCTATTCCGTGAGCCAGTCTATTGAATCACAAATTCTTCAGAGGCAACAATTTAAGAAGAAGAATTACCAAGAATTGGAGCCCAAGTTGAGTCGGATACATGTTGGATCCGATTTTGGCAAGTTTTTTCCGCAAAAAAGGTATTTCATCGCAAAGATGGTGGATATGGATTAAATCAATTTGTATCGAATGATTTTTGATGCGACCCAAACCCAACTCGGTTCACTCATTTGATGGGCTAATTAGAATGGAGATACCTAACCCCATGATTGGTGTAGAATTTAACACAGAGAGAGAGAGAGAGAGAGAGAGTTTTTCACTTTCCAATTCAATGGACTTGAGAAATCCAATCTTCCCAACCATAACTCGTACAATCTCCCTCGATGACATCGACAGCTTTAGATAAAGCTAACATAACCACTCGACTAATGCACGTGCTTGTCTCCAAAGACCTTTATGCTCCTTTAAACATGACTACATTTTATTAATAAAATAGAAAACCAAAATTAGTCGTTGAAGTGTAGAAAGAAATAAATTTACCGTAAAACGACCACAGATGTAGTGGGTAATGTAAATAAAAAAGTACAGCAAGTTGCACCCTTTTCTCAAAATTTGGCCCGGGTGGTTGCCCTCGCTACCGGTGGCCCCGCATTGTCAAAGGCGAAACCGCCACCGCCCCTTAATCGAGTCTCCGATGCGGCCTCGATTGACGGCAACCTCTTTCCTCGGTGTTATAGGTTTGGACGAGCCATAGAAGATAATTGCTCGAATCAGCAGGTCTCGAGTGAAACTATTAGATCGAGAGAGATCATATGAATATAATGAGCATAAAAGACTCATTCTCAAGTGATATGGGATAATAACAACAACAGCAGCAGCTTCAATACCCCCTCTCACGTGCAAGTCAGATTATGAGCGACGCATGGACTTTGACTAATTGGGAGGGTGGGCCCACATGTGCGGATAACATTGGCTCTGATATCATGTTAAAAAGTCAAATAAAAAAGCTTGAATTAATCGGTTAAGGAAGACCGTAGGAATATGACTCGTTCTCAAGTGACGTGAGATGACGGCAGCAACTTCAATTCTTCTGAGCTCGAAGTCCCTCGCCGCTAAGAGCGAGGGCGCTTGGAGTCCCCAATTGTCGCAGCGATCACAATGAGCCATGCTTGGCTCGCACCCTCAAACCCGAGGTGGGTGCGATGACGTTCTTATCTATGAAAGCCTTTGATTGCACCAGTAGAAGGCCAGATTGCATAGGAAAATTAGAACGACCGACGAGCCTCGTGAATAACGTAGGCTCGAGGGATTGAAAGGGAACCAAAAACCCCAAAAAAAAAAAAAAAACGTGGGTCCCACCCGACGGACAGCACGTGACACGCACGTCCTCAATCCAGAGTAGGTCAAAGGAACGCGATTCGACCCCAAAGCGAGACGTCGCATCCGACCACATGCGTAACGTGCGTGTGGACCCCTTCACACGCAAGTCGCCCCCAACCCAACCCAACTGCCCGGTGGACCCCACCCACCGCAGACCATATCTCTTTTTTTTTTTTCTTTTTTTATGGTCGACACCCCATATCTAATCAATTATATGTTATCAAGCAAAAAAAAGAGCCGCGTGTCATTTATGATTGTGAATCTTATAATTAATTGGGATTTTATAATAAGGAATGCTCCATTTCATTAACACCGTTTAACAAAATATATTCTTAATTTTCAACAACAAAGCTATATTTTCTTTTTTTTCTTCTTCTGAATAACTCGGGGCATGTCATTCATTTTGTTTGCATCTGTAAATTTCTTACGAAAGATTGTGCTACAGAATGGTCGACATACGTAACTCGTAAATCTATTCTGAATGAGGGAGACTTTGTGGTCACGGATGTAAGTTCTGTGCGGTACAATGTCGAGCCATTCTATCGATTTGTAATTTTTCAAATTCGGTCGATGGATAGATAACAGTAATCTCGATTTATTCTCCTTCCTTTTTTTTTTCTCCTTTCCAAATTAGAAGTAGGAAATTGAGCAATTCAACTTTGGTGGCATTCCATAAACGCACAAATCCTCGGCGCCACGTGCGGAGGACGAGTGGGTCAAAGTGCTCCCCAGAAAATTCAAAAACTCCACGTGGCGGGACGGCATTGGGTCTATTACGTGTACGCAGCATCGCATCGTCGAGATCGCCGTCTCATGCGTTTGGGTCCGCTCGGGACTTTCCGTGAGCGGCCCGCCTCGGAAGCTCACCCCGCTCTCCCCACCTCTGCCCTCGCCCTCCTTGCCTAATTGCGATCGTGCCACCCGCCAAAAACGGTAAGAAATCCTCGTGGCCGATCCCGGGACCCGGTCCGGTCCGGTCCGGTCCGAACCATGCCCACCTATTGCGCCGCTCCTGACCCCACGATGAATCGTATGATCACCTCTCGTGGGACCCAATCGCCAGAATATCTTCTCCTCCCCATTTTTTCCACGCGCATGCCTCCGTCCTCACGTTACCCTTCACAAGTTACATGTGCCCATGAAAATTCGCTCATCGCACAGAAGGAAATCTCGTCCAACCTTTTTTTTTTTTCCTTTTTTGGTCATGCCATGTCATATATTCGATCCGTTCCTCTCAATTCGGACCAATACCCCTCTCTTACGCGGACAATCAATAGGTTTACACAATCACTGCTGCTGATCGTATCGGATCGGATCGGGACTCTGAATTCTTACTTGCCGGGATTAGGAATTAACCCCTTTTTGGTAACCGAATCAAGGACCAAGCACATAAAGGGCACATGATATTTTTCCTTATTTTTTCCCTAATAAGTGGATAGGACATGATGAGCCGGGGGGGTGCACAGGAGCAAGAACGGTCCGACGTCACATGCTATAACTCCGCTGCCTACGTTATTTGAAAAAAGGAAGGGGACCGTAACAAGGAAAAAACATTAGTGAGGCCAAAAGTCGACGTCCCGGGACAAAGAGCAAAAACGAGTTGGGGGCAAAAAGGAGAAGAAAGGAAAGAAAGGAAACAACAGAGAGCTTCTCGCGAAGACCATCTTCCGATAATAATACAGATAGAGAGAGAGTGAGAGAGAGAGCAGCCTCTCTTCTCCTTTCTCTCTCTACAGGACAAAGGGACTCTCTGGTCTTCTCCCTCTCCATCTCTCTCTCTAGAGCGACCCGTTACGACCGAGCCGTTTGTTGCGCTCCCCCTCCCCACCCTCTTAAAGCGTTTATCATGGAGTCTCTGGGTCTCATGGAGGACCTCCTCAACTTCACCGACTTGGGCGAGGTCGTCGACGAGGAAGACGGCCTCGGCAAGAGCAGCTCCAAGGCCGCCGTCGCCTCGTTGCCCGACTCCGCGAGTTTCGACGATTCGACCCCTTCGCTCCCTGTAAGTCCCGCCCCCCTCAAAGTTACGATTTTTAACGCCGACCCGGCGGACTTCCGTTGGTCCCTGGGTGTCCCCTCGGCCGGGACCCGGCGGGACTCGGTCCCGACTCGGCCGGCTCGCGCGCTGACTCAGTTCTATTGTTGACTCGGCCGAGTCCGGCCGGGGCGGCGATTGATTGGCGTGCGATATTTTAGAATAAGGGGACCGAGGGATGGTTCGCGCATCAGTTCCGGTGAAAGGACGCTTTTGCCCCTCACTTACCCGCGCGCCAAGTGGGCGTGCCTTTTCTTCGAGGGCAAATGCGGGATTTCGTGGAAGTTGACCGTGATGGGGCACTTTCTTTGTTGTTTTCTTGCTATTGTGCTGAGCTGTTGGTCATGATGTTAGGGTTGCACCTAATAAATGGACACCCGAGCAAAGTTCCCTACTTTCCGCTCCAAACGCTCGAAAGTCATAAATTTCATTAAAAGAATATACAAATACAAAAGAAAAAAGTATTAATATATGGAAGGTGCCATGGAAAATGAACTGGGCCATTTTAATTTGACAGATTGGAACCACTTAATGTGACAGGTGTTAGATGTTCCAACCTTTACATGTGATTCTAGGGTTCACATGTCCATTGTGGAAACACCACCACCACCACCACCTTATTCCAATCTTTACATGGGATTCTAGGGTTCACATGTCCCTTGTGGAAACACCACCTTGCTTGTCACAAGCGAAAAGAAACCAATTTGGATCATTAGTGGATGCCCTTTCATGAAAGTTTAGTACCCCATTAGTCCCACTTTGTTGACTTATGGGCGCAACATTGCACCATTGATGATTTAAGTAGTTTCATAGGGTATCAAAAAAATCAGACTCTGGCGATATGTCATGACCGCCTCGTCATCGCTCCATCCGGACCCATTGGCGACGACAATCTGGCAATTCCTTGGGCTGCATTTGGCGACCAGGATGTGGAGCCCGGTTAGGTGGACGGATTAGGTATGGGGAGGATGTGGTGTGTCGGAAGTGGGTACCGTGCACGGGACTGCAGGCGCCCAACAACTCCGACCGGGAACGAGGCGGTTTTGTTGCTGAAGTTATGGGGCTTATTGATGCAATATGATCATCAAATGTTCGTGTACACTTGAATTGTTACGGAGTCATCGTCACATCATCTTTGTGATATAGAGTTTTATTAGTTTGATACAATGGGCAGGATAACTTGGGAATCTCACGGTTGCCATCATATTTGTCTTGAGCGCTCACAATCTTTTTGCGTGGCAGGAATCTGGGGAGGAAGAATTGGAATGGATATTGAACAAGGATGCGTTCCCGTCTTTGGAATCATTCGTCGGCATTCTCCCCGACCAAACAGGGAACATCTTTAAGGACGGCGGCCTCATTCCTGTGCTTGAAAATAGCAGCAGCAGCAGTACAACAACCAGCACAAACAGCACCAGCAACAGGGGCGGCGCCACGACCATCGTGAGTTGTTGCGGTGGCCCCCATGTGCCAGTCCGTGCCAGAAGCAAGCGGCCCCGCAGCCATCGGCGTGGGGACTTTGCTGTTTTCGCTGCCGCGAGGTTATGGCGGGACCGAGAGAAGGCGAATAAGAAGGCTAAGTTGGGTCAAGGCGGCATCAAGATCGGGAGGAAGTGCTTGCATTGTGGGTCGGAGAAGACACCGCAATGGCGTGCAGGGCCGAAGGGACCCAAGACTCTATGCAACGCTTGCGGGGTGAGGTTCAAGTCAGGCCGGCTTGTGCCCGAGTATAGGCCGGCGAGTAGCCCGACTTTCTCAAGCGAGTTGCACTCGAACTCGCACCGGAAGATAATAGAGATGAGGAAGACGAAGCAAATGGGTGGGGGGTTGAAAGGTGTGGATATAAGAGTAAAGTAGGGGAGAGTAGTATTAGTAGAGTCTAGTCTTCTTTTATATAATCAATCATTTAGGTCTCTTTTTTTTTCCCTTCTATAGGCATAATCTTAGTGTTTAGGAGTGAGGAGTTTGGTTTAAATTTAATGGAGATTTCAAAGTTCTTTATCATGCTAAAAGAAATCCGATTTGGGGAATTTTGGCATTGGCAATGTTGGTTTGTCATGCTTTGGAACAAGAAAGGAGCCAAAAAAGAAGAGGAAGAAGTTAGAGCTCATTTTCTTTGTTGCTCATTTCAAATTCTTTTTGCAAGTGCTTGAATTGCAGATGAGGAAGTTTTGGTAGAGTATTGCTTGCAACGATTGAGGGTTTTGGTGATGCTTGGTTGAGGAAAAGTGATTCTCTGTGGTGTTTGATAACTTTGAAGTTCGACTTGGCGTGGAAGGGTTGTCGGAGAGCGGTTGATGACGATGAAGGATGATGATTTGTAACATAAATTTAGTCTGATTGAATTGGAGATTGCAGCTGATTTTCCTAGGCTGTCTTGTTTTTGTTTGACATTATTGTTTACCTTGCAGCATTGGCGGATTTTCTTGACACGAGACAATTCTGTTTGCTTCAGAACTTTGATGGTTTCTCGCCATGAGCTTGCTCTACACCTGAAAGAGCATTGTCCTCCTTTGTTTCGGTCTGGCTGTGTCCAGACTTTTGAGAGCTCTGTTCAATACCACCACACGTGAAAGAATTTGACACTGGGGTAATCCTAAACCTGTTGCGTGCCTCATCTACTCGGGGTGCTGACATTGCGAGCAACGGGTCGATAATGCTATGCGGCATGATGTCGCCTTGTGCTGTATGTGGCTTGACCCATGTGCTCATGGCAAAGATCGGCGTGCTTCCTCTTGCAATTATGTTTGCGTTAGAATCGATCTTCCGACACCTATTATAGCTGTCTTAAGCTTCGACGAGATCCAGTTAATTGTCGACATGCACGGAATTTGCCTTCGCAGGATCTTCCCTCGGCTCTTCCCTTGGGTCGAGTCGCTTCTCCCTTCTCTCCAATTCAGACATTTTCCGCGGTAGGCAGAATCCAAAATTGTTAGCTTCTTGTAAAGAAATTCAGCCTCAAACTACATCATGCTCTGTTCTTGTTGCGTTTCCTTTCCATCAGATATGCCAATTAACACTCTACGGTTGCTTTCCTTCTGGCCATTTAATCCATAGTTTAGTAGAGCCTTATTGATCGTCAGCTGCGATTCCTCACTTAGAACTAGATCTTTGAGTTGCTCGTAGTCATCGACTTCTTCGCTCTCGTTTGTTTAAAATCGGATCATAACTCTAGGGTTCGACAGCCAAATGTTGATTTAAGAGAAATTCTTTGGGCTATACGCAACCCTCACGTTGTGTCCTCATTGTTCGAACCCATAACCTCTTGGCCAGCCAAGAGGGTCGTGCTACCGGGCAATTCGAGCCCGTCAATATATTGCACGCCCATCTCGAAACTTTCTTTGGTTGTTTTGTATTTGGACTGGATTGAATTTGAGCCAAAAAGTAGCACCTATTTTGTAGGTACGGGGCTTTGGATTGAGAGAGTGTATCAAATGTGCCATGTGTCTAATGTCATACGAGAAGAATCATCGATCCCATAGCACTGGAAAAAGCACTCAAAGAAGTTCTAAACCTATTATTTTGGTACCAATTTATTTTAAACATTTTCATATGGGTACCAATTTAGTTAATCTGGCTAATTTTAGTCGGAAATTGCTGATATGGAAATCGGTCGTTCGATGTGGCACGACACTGACGTGGAGGTCGCTAGCCACCGACAAGGGTGAGGGCTGGATGAGGTTGTCCATCGCCTCCGTAGGCCATCATGAAGGCTGGCAATTGATGGAGGCAAATAAGGAAAAAAGAAGAAAAAAAGGAAAGAAAAGAAAAGGAAAAAAAATTCCAAAAATATTTAAAAATTAAAAAAGGTCCACACCAACACCATCCGTGGGACGGCCAAGATCTATTTTAGCAAGTTCCAGCCCAAATTAATCGGATAAACTTAATTGGTAACAATGTGAAAAGGTTTAGGATCGAATTGACATAGTTTACAATTGATTTAGGAAAAATTAGTACAAATATAATAAGTTTTAACTTTTTTGCTACTTTTCCCAATAGTGCTCCGAGGGAGACAAATCTCAATAGATTTGTACAAAAGATATGGGAATGACATTATCAATCGAGACCGTTTTAGATAAGTAATTGACTAAGTAACACTTAAGTTTTTTTTTTTGTCAAAATAATATTGCATTCACTTCCTCAATTGAAATACAATAGAGAAACATTTTAGTTCAAAGAGCAAAACTTTAAACCAAGACAAATATCATACAACTTCAGCACAAAACAAGTTTCAGATAATAAGAGAAATTATCAGAATAAGGCCACACACTCAACGAACACACATATAACTTCTTCACATCAAAATCGGTAGCGGATCACCAAATCCATTTTCAGTGACAAGCAAATACCGAAAACTTCATCTGATGCTATGGCTTTGCCTTTCAACGGTGCATGCCTATGTTAGACATTTCCAATACCATCATCGAATAGAGTAAAAAGGTTGAACGAGTATAGGCCTAACACCTGTGAGAGTGAGACCTTTATGAAGCTCCACTGATTTCTTTTAAATTGAACTTGTTTATCAACGAAACTTGAGGAAAGCGAAATCCCAAAAACATATACGCAAAAAACCCTAAATCTAGAGTAGATCGAGATAGAAATCTCCCCGAAATGGGAAAGAGAAATTTTCATATCTAAATTAAATCGGAAGAGAAAAGCTCTCAAATGGAAGAAAAATAAGAAAAGAAAATAGAGAACAAAAGAGGTACAGAGTTGGAAAGGATGGGGAAGGGGGGAGAGGGCAAGGGAGGGAGAGATAGGGGGCCCCTCCGCTTGCTTCAGGCGGAGGAAACCCTGAGGGTGAGTGGGTGGGGGAGTAACACTTGAGTTTGCAAGTTTTTCTTTTCTTCCGTTTTCTTTTGGGTCGTTTTCAACAGTTGCTTTCGATGCTTCTTCAATGCCAGTTTGGGCGACAAAACTCGATTCGTCAATACAAATTCGGTCGCCTTCAATCCCATGTAAGCTGCTATGATTTTGTTAGGCAAACCGAACTTTGAAGAGAACTTTGGTATGATTCAAACATGGTTTTGGAATTTTGCGGGATTTTTTTTTTGTTCCTAAGAGAATGATACGAGAAATCGATAGTCTAGATTCTCATGGTTCACTTCTTCTTGAGGTTGATCGTCGCGATATAATGTAAAAAAGTCTTTGCTGCTTAAGAATTCAATTTTGTCTCGTGTCGTGCAAGTTCTAGCGATTTTGAAGAATCAGTCACAAATATGACGGACATTATTTTTGGCTATGGAGGACTTACAAATCTAGCACATCCAATGCCCTCGTCACAAGCCATTAATTTCTTGTAGTAATAAGAAACAACCCTTTGGAATGTTTCTTATTTTGGTTGGCCATGTTAAAGCAGCATACTAGGTCATTTGATATCGAATGTAACTACTATTCCACTTTTCAGTCGCCGTACCATCTCTTCTTCTTGCAAACATAGCATGAGAGCCTGAAATACTAGTACAACTTGAAACTTTCTACAGTATAGCTTGGAAGGACGTGGGTTCAAACTAGGCCTATTCCCATATGTAAGAAAAGGCAGTGAAGGAAAGCTATGGAGGAATTGTATTATGTATTTCTTTCTCATATCGAAACTGTACAATTACAGATCTATATAAAATACATAGAGGTCAGACTAAAGAGGAAAAAAGAGAGGTACGGGATAAAAAGAAAAAAACGATTCCTAACACATAAAACAATCAAATTAATTAGCATTAAATGAGATCACTGTTGATATCGAGATCTCTCACTCTAAAGGCAATCGTATCTCCAACACTATAGGCCTAACTCGAGCCTATCTAGACTCGGTTCATTTGATTAAGCTTAATTGTCATCGAACCCTTGCCATGTATGCCTAAATCTACAAGTTTATAATACTTAGACAAAGGAATTATGGCCAACCAATACACAAAACATATAGAAACTAAGCGAACATCGTCGAACCAGTGAAGTATAGATGGATAAGATTTCTTAAGTTGTAAGTCAAACCGTCTTCTACCCATGTCTTGACAAAGAAAAATCTTTCGTTTGTAAGGCTTCACAGCTACTTATACGGTATGACCATAGTGAAGAAGCGAAAGAAGCTCAGCGATGGTGACGAGGGCTTCAAGTTGATGGCAAGAATCGACAGACGAAGAAAGTGAAGCATAGCTTCCTGTGGGAACCCCAGGAACGAGTCAAAGCCTTCGGCTGTCACCGTCTCGCTTTGGAGCCTCAGAGTCAAAACTGAGCAGCTTCAGACAGTCTCTCCAAGGTGACGCAGAGCCCCGGTAACGGTCCAAACTCGTCAGAAGATTCTCTCAGTACTTTTCCGTTCTGGTACGACATATTCTTTTTGTCTGCGGAACCAGATTTCAACCAACGAAAGAGCGGCTAAGATTAGGGTTTAAGATTGCGAGCGCGGTTTGAATTGCAACTGGGTCTGCGCCAGAACTGGAGTCAGCGTTTGGGGAGATCGTTGAATTTCGATAAACTAGGCAGAGAAGGACACGCGTGAATTCATTTTTCCATGTGCTGTGATAATGAATTCTTGGTTAGGAACTTGAAGAATTTTGGTGCTGCTCTGGTCCACAAACGAGGGCTACCTTGACTTAATGTTAAACGTTTAGAATTCCTGCTCGAGTAGGGTGCACGAGTTTGGTACCGTAAGTGACGTGACATACGATAAGTGAATATTTAAGCAAGCAAATCATATTTATCACCCCTAAGGAGGATGCCAGTTACAATATATATTAATTGCGTGAACTAATTTTAGCACATATCGCAACACTCTTCTTTGTATTTAAATTTTCGAGTATTTAGCTCGAGTTTATCCTCATTATTTTTAGAATCTATTTATGATTGCAATCAAGATTGGACGGTGTGGAAGAACTGGATTAGAGGAAAAGGTAACTCGAATCAAAACCAAGTTCACTATCGCGCCAGGGATAATTGTTTATGTTAGGAGCACAGAAGTGCGATATATTTGCTTAGGGAGATCGCCAAGAGGGAGCTCAAGTTGAACCTATCAACATATCTAGTTGGATCCATTTTCACTCAAAAACATAAGCCAATGAGTTATGAAACAATTTAGATATATTAACTACGTAATACCATATTAGTTTTTCAATGTAGGACTTTTCTAACACAACTTACACATGCATCCTAACAGTTTAGATGTCCAGGGGGTTTTGCATTGATATACAAATCACTAAAGAAGACCTATTCGCCTCGCAAAACATCTCCCTTAAAATTGACTACTTCATCTCGAATTACAAGCATGCCGACTGAAACAACCCTGAGTTGCCACGCCATCCCATTTCGCTTTTGGCATCCGCTTCGGTCCACCACGACAACGGTAAGCGACCCGACCACAACGTTAAAGAAATCTCAGATCCCAATTGATTGACTGTGATGATGTCCTTAACGTCACCAACAATCCCTAGTGATGGTGTCTGCAAGTTCAACTTCAATTACATTATCTAAGAAACAACGGAAAATTATCCAAAAAGTCCCGAACTTATTGCATGACGAATAATTCGGTTATAAACCTTTTAATTATACATGTTTAGTCTTAAATCTCTTGATAATTTGCTAATTTAGTCATAAACTTTTCAATCATACTGATTTGTTCCCAAACTTTTTGATAATTTGTTAATTTAGTTCTAAATCTTTTGATAGTCTAGTCTTTCTGACAAATTATCTAAATAGTAAGTTTATGACTGAATTGACAAATTTTTATATGGTTTAGAACTAAATTGACACAAGGATTAAATTGGTATATTATCAAAAGATGTATGACTAAATTGATATTATTGAAAGGTTTATTAAATTGACTGCTGTATAATCGGTTTATGATTTTTTATACCATTATCCCAATTGCAAGTGTTCCATCCCATGATACAAAATTAAATGCTTAACGCTCGACTATATTCCCCATACCTATGGGATTCCCTACATTCAATGGCACATCGATTTTGACAATTGGGAACATGGGATTGAAATCTGGGCTGGGGTCAGAAATTGGCCAATGGGTCTTATCCATTGACTAACATCTTACGTGGACCGGGACAAGAATGGTAGCGGGCCCACCGCCGGTTGGTCGGCACTCAAGAGCACTCGATGAAGCAACATTCTCAACTTTGGCTCCTTTGATAGGGACTTCACGGAGTGACATGACACTTTTTTGTTTGGGAGTGGAAGGTAGGGCAAGGGGTTTAAAAAAAAAAAAATAAGGGGGTTCAATCGAATCGATTCAAACCTAACTAAACCGGTCTCGAAGAAACGATTTAGTTAGGCTCCAAGAAGACCTTTTTCCAAATAAAGGGTTTGGAAATTGGCCGATGAAATCTATCCTTATCGTAAAAATGATTTTCAATTATTCATGTCATCTAAATTTCAAGTGGTATGCCTTTTTTCTTTTGATATGAAAGTAGGGTATAATCTCATTCATCTCATACATCTATTTTATATCTATGACTGAGATTTTTATTTTGATAATATTTTATATTTTTCGTGTGTCTAAACAGGAGTTATGATGAATGGATTCTAGAAGCAAATGATGGTCATTAAAGATAATAATTTACTATAATCATTCACTTAAGAATACAGATAGAATCTAGGTAGTTCCTGCAATTGACCTGGAACCACTCACTCTTGGTATTTACTGGTCAAAATCTCCTTCTTGTTTAGGGAAGTAGAAATGAATGGAAGATTTAGAGGGATTACTTGCAATTTGATACTCTCACTTCCTAATGATGCATCACCAAGAATCCAATCCATCGTCTCCAAGGATAACAACAAAGTAGAATGCCCGAGCGAAGAAAGGGATTCTCCTCTACTTCACCTACCTTAGACTAAGTCAATCAGCTTAGGAGGAGATTCTTTCCCAAGAGTTCAGATTATCATGTCCAACTATAAAAATGGTAGGACAAAAAATAAGTATCCTCTTAGTACTTTGTACTTAGCTTGTCACCCGCGAATCACACCCCATTGAGAGATTAATGGAGTTAGGTTATTATACTATTCATGGTATTATAAGAAAAGGAAAAATTTCAAATAAAGATCTGAAGTGCTCTCATTTTTCAAATAAGTGTTTGCAGTAAAACTTATTTCAAATAAGGGCCTAAAGTGTATTTATTTTTTCAAATAAAGGTCTGAAGTGAATCTTATTTTAAAAAATATCTGAAATGGTTAAGTCGGTCTTAAAGAATGGCCTAACCTTCAAGTTAGTAAAGGGCAATTTCGTCTTTTACTTTTTATTTTAGTTTTTTATTTTTTTCCTTATTTCCCCTTTTTTTTCTATCACAAGTGATGCCTGGAGGGGATCAACGAGGGTCGCTGGGCCCACACCAGTAGCAGCAAAGAAGAAAAAAAGAAAAGAGAAGAAAGAAAAGAAAAAATAAAAAAAATTCAGAATTAAAATTGTCTTTAGATGAAAATGCCATTGACTAGCCAAAATATTAAGCCAGTTGGCGTCGTACCTTTATTTGAGATTGATATGATTACTTCAAGTTCTTATTTGAAACTGATATGACTATTTCAGGTCGTTATATGAGAAAATGAGTGTACTTTAAGCATTTATTTTTAAATTTTTCCAAAAAAAGAATTGGGTATGGGATAGAGGAGAAGAAGAGGAGGAAGACAGAGTTTGGATCTCGGGTCTTCCATGAAAAAGACGATGTTCAAAAACATGAACAACCTTTTCCCATTTCTCCATCCATTTTAACGATCTTTCCCACCAAACCCTTGATTAATTCAAACCATTCTATTCTATTCTCTCTGTTCTTCTCGTATAACTCGCCTCCCTCATTTCTAAATCTCTCGTCTCTCTCACGCACACATCGAGGGTTGACCAAGTAGGCTAGGAATCCACATTATGCGCTTCGAACCCGAATCTGATGGGCAAAGCAAAGGATGAGAGAGAGAGAGAGAGAGAGAGAGAGAGAGAGAGAGAGAGAGAGAGAGAGAGAGATTAGGAATAGGAAAATGGAGGCATGTTGACGGTGGAGTCAACCCTAATTTGGGCAGATCTTGCTCCCCAACCCCTTACCAATTTAGGGGGTCAATCCCCCAAGTATTAAATAGGGCATGCACAAGATGCAAGGGAACCGCCCTTTTCCACGTTTCTTTTCCTTGCTTTATCATTATCTTTGGCACTGAATTTAAGAAAAGTTGGGTTTTCTGGAGTTTCTCTAACCTAATGAAACCAAACGCTGGAGGGGAAAAAAAAAGCAGATTTTAGGCTGCACTGGGACGCAAAGGTTAGCAACTCTCTATAAGGGAAGATGCATGGAATAAGCATAGATGGACATGTATCGGTTCATGTTTGGAAAATGTTTTAAAAAAAGAAATAAGGACGCTGAAAGTCCTACGACTTGTCACGGTAAGTTGCCACAAAAATACGATTGGGTCTTAAATTTAGAAAAAATGCAATCAAGCCCTACGACTTATTAGCATTTTCCGTTGTCAAGTGGGGGAGAGTTAATAAAAGAATTTGATACACCAAATTGACAAGTTAAAGATGTTGATTGCACTTTTTGAAAGTTTTAGGATTTCAATTGCACTTTGTAACAACTTTCGAAACTTCTAATAAGCTTATCTCAACTTTAAAGAGCACCCTAAGGCACTTGTCAGGATTATTAATTGCACTTATGAAGAATTACCGCTTGAAGCATGTTAGCTCCTTAATAATATGTTCTTCTTCAATTACCAAAATATGTGAACATGGTTTACTAATTTTAGTAGACTTAACTAAGCTCCCTTGAGGCACTCATTAATAAGACTCTTACATTTTCCTTTGTTATACACGAGTCTCGCGAGTGCTTGCTAAACATGCTTATTAATGAATGATTCTCCGCCGGCCACCATGGCACTAGAAAGAGCAAAGCACAGACAAGTGCAAATTTGCGTTATTCGATTGCATTTAACTTAATTCTCACCATGTTAACCCCTTGATAATCATGTCAATTGGTCTTTCTAGGAAGGAATCCAGTTTATTCTGGCGAATTCGACAATATTTCGTTCTGGAATTGTGATAAGACTAGTCTTAGCCCCTTCTACTAATGGCCAATTATGGACCACTGAAGAAAGAAGGTCAATGACTAGCTCAAGGCTTAAGGCATAAAGGCTATTCTTCCTTCTTCTTGATAGCATTGGTCTCACTCTTGCTCTAAAGAGACAGCTTGATGGCAGCTATCCTGCTCTGTCTAAGAGAAATGAAATGGAATTGGTGTGATTCGCTAGCTCATTTCAGTTGTGAAGGTCAAAACTGTAAGATTAGTATTAGTTATTGCAAACTGCTATGGTTGGAAGCTTCATCAATTAGATGTCAAAAATGCATTTTTGCATGGAGACCTATAAAAGTATATATGGAGCAACCATTAGGATATCATGTCTTAATGATTCTAAATGGATTTGAAATGGAGAAAGGAAATCCATGGGTTAAAGCAAGCCTTATGCACCTGGTTTGAAAGCCTTGGCAAACTCTTCTTTCTAATGGTTATAGTCGAAGCAAGTCAGACAACTCACTGTTTTTCAAGAGAGAAGGTGTGAAACTAATTATGGGACTTTTTTTTTTATGTTGATGACATAATAGTTACAGGAAATGTAGAAGACGAAATTGATTAGCTAAAACTCATACTTGGTCATCAATTTGCCATGAAAGACCTGGGAGAACTAAAGTCTTTTTAGGACATACAGATTGAGTGCTCAGCTAACACCATCCTTTGATTTTTTTTAAAGTTAATAGTGGATGGCAAATTGGATTCTGTAGCATCATTAGAGGTTCTACCAGTAGAAGTAGGGTCTAGCAAAGAATGGATCTAGCAATACAAGATCTTCTCAACGTCCTCTTACTTATTGAGAGATGACCTGTACCTGAAAGCTTTACTGGCGGGGGTAGAAAGGGAAGTAGGTACGGATAAAAGAAGGCCTAAAATAGCCAAGCAAGCCATTCCCTTGAACTAGAGATCAATCATAATAAACAATACAAGAAAAGAAACGGATTTTCTTGTGGTGAGAAAGGAAAAAAAAGGCATAAAAAGAGGGGGGGGGGAGAGATTAAGGATAGTCACTCCACTCCATAGATAGTGAATACAAATTCTTATTCCATTTTCGATTCCTTTCGGGTCGAAAACGTGGGCTGCTGGTGGAGCCACGACGACTATTTCTAATAATAGTCTTCAATTGTCATATTCAAGGTTCTTATGATGGTATTTTTGAGGATCATCCTTGTCTTAACCCTTTTAGTGAACATATAATAGAGCTTCAATCTAATACACACGAGAAATTGGATTCGGTCTTATAAAGTTGAGGCAGACCAATGAGGCGGCTAATAATAACTCAATCTCGAAGCCTCCGGAGTATCTTTTTGATAGGTACCTCTATTTGTATGGGGAATTCGCTGCTGATAGATCCCACCCAGTGTCCTCCTCCTTCCCCCTCTACCTCCTTTCTAGTGCGAAAAGGGGGTGAAAGGAATTAAAATAACCAAAAGTCTTATGGGGACTCCATCCTTTTTTAAGGTAATAGAAAGAAGCGGGAGGAAACCATAATTGCGCTCCCCAAAGAGAGGGTTGACCCCACTCATCACGCCCATCGTTAAGGTTTCGAGGCCATCGTCGGCATGCTACTTGTTACTTACCCCTTTTTCACAATCCATTGCCTTCCTTACCTGAAATAGCACTCCCAAATTTTTCTTCACTCACGCGATTTCAATGCCCACTATGAGTAGCTGGGACTTTGACTGAAGCTGGAGTAGTGGTGATTTGAGCTTTCGATGGGTTTGTCCCACCAAGGCTCCTCTACGATTCGGGGAACTTTCAAAGGAGCTAAAAAGTTCCGTTTTCATTTCGTCTTCTCCTTTGGAAAAATGCTTCATTTTAAAGGAAGAGAAATCAGCCGAGACTCCGTTAGTAGTGACGAGCGAGAGCGGATTAGAGCTCTGAAGAAAAACAAACACGAAGCTTCGTTCCTCTCCTTTTAGGCGAGCTACTTTGTTCCTCACCTTCGTGTTCACTTCTTTCTTTTTTGCCAAGTTTCATTCGTGGATTGGATGATGGACAAACTAGCAAGCCGCCACTCTTTTCTAAAGGTGAAGGAGCAAGCGCAGTGAACTGTAAATGTGAAAAGGTTGGAAGATCTAGCTAAAGAAGGTTATAGCGCTGTAGATTCCTTCCCATGGTTCGATCCTTCCCAGTAAAACACGGCGTGTTCAAATTTTCATCACAACCCTTTGAATAAGAGAGGCTTTCCCAATAGAAAGAGTTGCATGCAAGAGAGATCCCAATTCCGCGTATGCGATTAAGCAAGCCTTGCCGCCAACTTCCACCCAAACAAAAAAAGTGAGCGCTTAGCGCGAAAGGTTGCTTTATTGAAAAAAAAAAAAGAGTTGGCGTGTTGGCACTTTAGTCTTCAATAAGTGGCAAAGCTTGAAGAAGCGAAGCAAGCCTATAGTAGCAACCTCTTATGTTTTTCAGGCCCTTTAACTTGAGATTCTATTAGTTAAGCGCTAGCGCCCCTAGTATCTTTCGATGCTTTTCATAGTAGTTATATAAGCCTTCTTTCTAGAAGCCATTAAGGGCCTTTCTAAAAAAGAGAGAGGGTGGAAGCTAGTAGCAAGTGAAGTTGAGTGAAGCGATAAACCAAGTACTCCTTGAAAACAAGCACTGCAACAAAAGCTATTCCTCATTATTGATAGCACTAGAAAGAGATAGAAGATTAAGTAGACTTTTCTCTGCATCTACTGCACTTCTACTTTATTCACTTTCGGAGATCGCTACACCCCTTGCCCTATCCAAATGAGAGTTTCGAGGACCACAATGAGGAGTATGCCCTTTACATGACGAAATGATTTGAGATCACTAGTCTTAGAGAGCTTGCTGGATGAGAGCAGAGCAGACTAGTTAGAGGAAGGTGCGAAGTCACGAAAAGACCCTTTGTTAAGTGCTGATTTAATAGTAGTCTTCCAATTAGATTGAATAAGTCTGAGTGTGGTTAAGCCAGGGCTAGGGTCAGAAGTTGTTCCATCTTGGGGAATCAAATCAAGTAGAGCCTCTACGCTTTCTGGTAACAAAGAAGGAATCCACAAAAACTTGGGATCTGACACCATGATAAAATTCTATCCTCACGATTAGACCATGTCCCTGAGATTTGATAAAAGAAAGGTGCATTAGCGGTTAGTACGTTGTAATTGGAGTTGCTGCACTAAACGCTTGTGGTTCTTTCTTGTTGTAAGTGAATGCAATGTGGCTTGAAGGTCTTGCTCCGAAAACTTCGACATAGGAGCAGAAGTCCAGTCTACTAACTTGGCTGGCCCCTCAATCTATTTTATTAACCGAGTGTTCACTCAAACTCAAGCCCGTGCTAATCGTTGAGTGGAGACTAAACGTCAGAAGAATAGTCTGAAGTAATTGTTGCTTTTACGGGTATTCCCTAGTAATGTCTAAGTGACAATATCTGTTTGGAACAGTTTTGAGTGTTAATGGAAGAATTCTTGACTCCTCTGATAAATAGTTTGATCAATGATTAGTGAGAATATGAGCTCAAAAATCTAGTTTTGGACTGCCTAAGCTTTCCTCTAAGATTTAATCATATCTACTTAAAACTCTTTCTGATTGTGCAATGTCATTTATGAATTTTCTTATCCAGTTAGGACCTTAACCCTTGATTAATACACTCAATTACAAAGACGAAATGCTACTATGGCTTTTCTGTAGTATCAATCAAAATCTTTCTTGATTATTTAAAAGTTAATTCTTTGCTAAAAGATCGAGTGGCGACAATTGTGATAGCCACCACCGGCTAGGATATGGTGGTCTTCGTAGTCAGCTCCCTCACTTTGGGAAGCCCTTGCTTGGGGTCGTCACGATGGCAACGACAGTTGAGGTGCCCTCCATTGCATTTCACAAGGAGCACCGTGCATCCCAATCCAGATATTGATCTTAAAATCATTGAAAATATTACTCTCAAGATGTGTAAAGCTTCTCAATGGAGATGATCGATGATGCTCTATGCATTCACAACTTTTTGTTTGTCATTTTGTTTTCTAAAGCAGTGGAAAAAGGCAATGATAGAAACAAATTGTGAAATTTGACATTCTTTACAAGATTTGATCCTATCCCATGCCATCCAAGGAAAGCAAGATCTCCACAGTTGGTGTTAGGCTGGGAGTCTACTTTCACAAAAAACCAGTCTGATAAAAAGTCAAGAGCATGTGAAAGTTGAAAATCCAAACTAGGATAGGATAATAACCACCTCTCCCATTCACCTCATCTTTCCCTAAAGCTAAGCCTAAGTAGGCCATAGATTTCTCTTGTGACCTTACACATTTCTAAGTCTTTAGTGGATGTGAACCAAACCGGAGATCATGATAGAGAGTCCATGAAATTGATGGCTGTGTGCCAAATCTCCATTTGTCCTCCCATCTGGAAATGACAAAGCCACTCGTGGCATGACATGTTCTCCATCAATTCCCCTTTTCCCCCTTATATAATCAAATTTTCCTTTCTAATTTTCTTTTCCTATCGATATCTCTTAAGGGTCCCCCACCAAAATAAACTTTCAAGATTTCATCATTGGGTGTTGGACTGGTAAAATCCACAAACATGGACCTTTGTGATTTGGACATGGTCGGAAAGCTTAAGCAGCTATCTCAAGTCTCAACCCCACCTTCCACCTTCCCTTCCCTTCCCTTCCCTTCCCCCCGCCCCCCACAAAAAAAAAAAAAAAAAAAAGAAAAGGGAAAAACCAAAGACATAAAATCTATCTTTTGCACTGGTAGGCTCAAAGAAGGAGCCCACTTCCTGGATCACGTGTTATTGTAGAAAAGTTTAATTGATTAGATCAAGCATTGCGTTTTCATATTGTGATGTTAAATAAATATTGGAATCACGAATACCTAGGCTCCTACATGGCTTTATATAGTAGGGGAGGAAAAACGTTAGGGGTCTCCCTACTGATCATAAGCATTGAGCAATCAAAATGTTGTTGCATACTCGATTTTAATGTATCAAGACTTTACTTTATTATGTGATCACTTAAAAGTTAATAATTACATATGATCGGTAGGGAAAAGAAAGGGATTCTTACTTCTTAGATTGGGCAATGTGTGGCATAAGTTAAGTATAACTCACACGGATATGATACAATTCTATTCCTAATAAACATTTTGCGCATGAATGTTTTTCTTTGTTCCTTTATATTAGTCAAACATGTAGTAGCACAATTTTACTTGCAAGCTAGTAAAAATTGAATTCCACGCACTAAAACTATTAGCTCAATTCAAGCTTGTAATTTTCAACTTTTTTTAGAAAAGATAAGCTCTTACTAGTTATTGATTAGGATAAGCATACTTCAAGTATTTAAATTACACATATCCAAATACGGAAATTACCCTCGATAGAAGGTAAAAGATTTGACAAATCGAAAACAACCAAAGAAGAGATCTTCTTATCTAAGGATCCATTCCTCATCCCTATTTTTCGCTTAAGCAAAATTTTTGTTTTGTGCGACAACAACAAAAGTTAAGATAGCAAATGTTGCGAAAACCGTGGTTTTGGTTCCTTGTCGTATGTGGAACTTCAAATTTTCCTTGTCATATGTGGAACTTCAAATTTCAGTCCCTGCACTCATCTTGATGGATAATAATGTGTGGGGAGAAGATTAATGGGGAAAATAAAGAAAGATTTAATCTTGCGATGGCTCTTCTGTCTGCACCTACCTACCTGTCCCAGTCGAGATATCCAGGAAAATTTTTATAAAGGGGAAAAGCAACCATGCCCAAGAAAAGTTCACAGTTTTACAATTTGCTTTTTCGCGAGCACTGAAAAGGCAGAGAGAGAGAGAGAGGGTGAACGAGCAAGCCAAGCCCGACTACTCCAACTATTTTCAGAGAGAGAAAAGAGAGAGCCCCGAGTAGACACGAACACACGCATCAGAGAGAGAGAGGAGAGAGAATGAAAGGGAAGGCATGCCTGGTCGGCCATTAGAGCTTCTCCGATTTGCGAAAGATCCCTCCACAATCATCATTCCTTTTACCCCCACACATTACCAGACGAGAAAGTTCTTTGTTTTTTTTTTTTTGCCTGCCCAATAACATTCGTTTGGTTTTATGGCAATTTGAGTTTTTTGTTTTGTTGTGCTGGGAGATTTTGAAGGCAGTAAGATCTTGGGTAAAGGAGAGCTGGGTTTGTTTTGGTCTGGTCTGATCTTCTCCTGTGCTGAATGAATTCAATGCTTGTTGCTGCACTGTGTCTCCGAGTGATCGCGAGGACTTGGTGATTTGCTGCTTTACCTATCCCTTCGTTGCTGAGTGATTAGGAGCTTCAAGGTCAGTACGTTGATCTCTTGCAGATACTTTTCTTAGAAAGTTTTTAGCTTTTGTTGTAATCTCGAATTAGCATGCTTAATATGCGGTATTACTTTCTCAAGAAATGTTAATTTCGCACTCTTATTAATCTGGTTTTTCACGAATTCTGGAAAGAACCCGTGTTTTGAGTCCGTACGGTGTGTGAGAAACTGTGATATTTCAGTTGATTTTCTGGAGTTCTATTTGAAACCCAGTGTAATATGCTCGTAAGTTCTCTTCGACTCTTCTTTGAATTTGAATGCCTGATACCGTTGGTTCTTTGAGATGCTTCACTGATCAGATACGCCTTGGTATTTGACTATTGAATGAGTTTGTATTTTTTGATTTTGGGTTTCTTGAGTTCGGAAATGAATTTGATTTTATTAGTGATGGATGGAAATCCATCAACTGTTGTTTGTGGAGAAGATAATAGAGGGAAAAATGGTATTTGTTTGCATTCCTTTATCTATCTCCGAGACAATGATCCTTTAATTAAAATATTTGGTATTGATGTCAATTTCAGTCCCGTTGTCCGAATGCTACATTGGTTAAATGCTCCAGCTTGGGATAAAGTTTTGTGAAATTGCATTCTGAGGCGATTATGCGGGAGGACTCGTCTAGTGGTGATATAAACCCTTGATATTATTCCGTCCAGGTGTTAAGCATGTCTAGATTTATAAAATCATGTGGCTTTTCTGGACCAGAGTTCGGGACTGTTCTACTAGTTGCCTCTCTGATGGTGTGCATTGCAGCTGGGCTGAATTCCGAGGGCAGTATCTTTTGGACATGAGGAGTAGACTTCACGATGAATTTAATATTCTGGGAAATTGGAATGCCTCGGATGAAATGCCGTGCGGATGGATAGGTGTGAATTGCACTTTGGGTAGCAATCCTGTTGTTTGTTCCCTCCATTTGAAATCGATGAATCTCTCTGGGACTTTGAGCCCCAGTATTGGCGGTTTGATTCATTTGACTTATCTTGATATTTCTTATAATTCGATTAGCGGGAACATTCCCAAGGAGATTGGCAATTGTTCGAGCTTGGTGGGTCTTTACTTAAACAACAACCAGTTTGATGGGGAAATTCCTGCTGAACTGGTCAAGCTGTCTTTGCTGACGGTGTTGAATATATGCAACAATAAAATATCGGGCCCACTGCCAGAGGAATTTGGGAGCTTATCTTCACTAGTTGAATTTGTGGCTTACACTAATAATATTACTGGTTCTTTGCCTACTTCGATAGGAAATGATTTCCTATCGAAGTAGGCAAAGAACCAGTAATATTATTAGTGTAAGCCACAAATTCAACTAGTGAAGATAAGCTCCCAAATTCCTCTGGCAGTGGGCCCGATATTTTATTGTTGCATATATTCAACACCGTCAGCAAAGACAGCTTGACCAGTTCAGCAGGAATTTCCCCATCAAACTGGTTGTTGTTTAAGTAAGACCCACCAAGCTCGAACAATTGCCAATCTCCTTGGGAATGTTCCCGCTAATCGAATTATAAGAAATATCAAGATAAGTCAAATGAATCAAACCGCCAATACTGGGGCTCAAAGTCCCAGAGAGATTCATCGATTTCAAATGGAGGGAACAAACAACAGGATTGCTACCCAAAGTGCAATTCACACCTATCCATCCGCACGGCATTTCATCCGAGGCATTCCAATTTCCCAGAATATTAAATTCATCGTGAAGTCTACTCCTCATGTCCAAAAGATACTGCCCCTCGGAATTCAGCCCAGCTGCAATGCACACCATCAGAGAGGCAACTAGTAGAACAGTCCCGAACTCTGGTCCAGAAAGCCACATGATTTTATAAATCTAGACATGCTTAACACCTGGACGGAATAATATCAAGGGTTTATATCACCACTAGACGAGTCCTCCCGCATAATCGCCTCAGAATGCAATTTCACAAAACTTTATCCCAAGCTGGAGCATTTAACCAATGTAGCATTCGGACAACGGGACTGAAATTGACATCAATACCAAATATTTTAATTAAAGGATCATTGTCTCGGAGATAGATAAAGGAATGCAAACAAATACCATTTTTCCCTCTATTATCTTCTCCACAAACAACAGTTGATGGATTTCCATCCATCACTAATAAAATCAAATTCATTTCCGAACTCAAGAAACCCAAAATCAAAAAATACAAACTCATTCAATAGTCAAATACCAAGGCGTATCTGATCAGTGAAGCATCTCAAAGAACCAACGGTATCAGGCATTCAAATTCAAAGAAGAGTCGAAGAGAACTTACGAGCATATTACACTGGGTTTCAAATAGAACTCCAGAAAATCAACTGAAATATCACAGTTTCTCACACACCGTACGGACTCAAAACACGGGTTCTTTCCAGAATTCGTGAAAAACCAGATTAATAAGAGTGCGAAATTAACATTTCTTGAGAAAGTAATACCGCATATTAGCATGCTAATTCGAGATTACAACAAAAGCTAAAAACTTTCTAAGAAAAGTATCTGCAAGAGATCAACGTACTGACCTTGAAGCTCCTAATCACTCAGCAACGAAGGGATAGGTAAAGCAGCAAATCACCAAGTCCTCGCGATCACTCGGAGACACAGTGCAGCAACAAGCATTGAATTCATTCAGCACAGGAGAAGATCAGACCAGACCAAAACAAACCCAGCTCTCCTTTACCCAAGATCTTACTGCCTTCAAAATCTCCCAGCACAACAAAACAAAAAACTCAAATTGCCATAAACCAAACGAATGTTATTGGGCAGGCAAAAAAAAAAACAAAGAACTTTCTCGTCTGGTAATGTGTGGGGGTAAAAGGAATGATGATTGTGGAGGGATCTTTCGCAAATCGGAGAAGCTCTAATGGCCGACCAGGCATGCCTTCCCTTTCATTCTCTCTCCTCTCTCTCTCTGATGCGTGTGTTCGTGTCTACTCGGGGCTCTCTCTTTTCTCTCTCTGAAAATAGTTGGAGTAGTCGGGCTTGGCTTGCTCGTTCACCCTCTCTCTCTCTCTCTGCCTTTTCAGTGCTCGCGAAAAAGCAAATTGTAAAACTGTGAACTTTTCTTGGGCATGGTTGCTTTTCCCCTTTATAAAAATTTTCCTGGATATCTCGACTGGGACAGGTAGGTAGGTGCAGACAGAAGAGCCATCGCAAGATTAAATCTTTCTTTATTTTCCCATTAATCTTCTCCCCACACATTATTATCCATCAGATGAGTGCAGGGACTGAAATTTGAAGTTCCACATATGACAAGGAAAATTTGAAGTTCCACATACGACAAGGAACCAAAACCACGGTTTTCGCAACATTTGCTATCTTAACTTTTGTTGTTGTCGCACAAAACAAAAATTTTGCTTAAGCGAAAAATAGGGATGAGGAATGGATCCTTAGATAAGAAGATCTCTTCTTTGGTTGTTTTCGATTTGTCAAATCTTTTACCTTCTATCGAGGGTAATTTCCGTATTTGGATATGTGTAATTTAAATACTTGAAGTATGCTTATCCTAATCAATAACTAGTAAGAGCTTATCTTTTCTAAAAAAAGTTGAAAATTACAAGCTTGAATTGAGCTAATAGTTTTAGTGCGTGGAATTCAATTTTTACTAGCTTGCAAGTAAAATTGTGCTACTACATGTTTGACTAATATAAAGGAACAAAGAAAAACATTCATGCGCAAAATGTTTATTAGGAATAGAATTGTATCATATCCGTGTGAGTTATACTTAACTTATGCCACACATTGCCCAATCTAAGAAGTAAGAATCCCTTTCTTTTCCCTACCGATCATATGTAATTATTAACTTTTAAGTGATCACATAATAAAGTAAAGTCTTGATACATTAAAATCGAGTATGCAACAACATTTTGATTGCTCAATGCTTATGATCAGTAGGGAGACCCCTAACGTTTTTTCCTCCCCTACTATATAAAGCCATGTAGGAGCCTAGGTATTCGTGATTCCAATATTTATTTAACATCACAATATGAAAACGCAATGCTTGATCTAATCAATTAAACTTTTCTACAATAACACGTGATCCAGGAAGTGGGCTCCTTCTTTGAGCCTACCAGTGCAAAAGATAGATTTTATGTCTTTGGTTTTTCCCTTTTCTTTTCTTTTTTTTTTTTTTTGTGGGGGGCGGGGGAAGGGAAGGGAAGGGAAGGGAAGGTGGAAGGTGGGGTTGAGACTTGAGATAGCTGCTTAAGCTTTCCGACCATGTCCAAATCACAAAGGTCCATGTTTGTGGATTTTACCAGTCCAACACCCAATGATGAAATCTTGAAAGTTTATTTTGGTGGGGGACCCTTAAGAGATATCGATAGGAAAAGAAAATTAGAAAGGAAAATTTGATTATATAAGGGGGAAAAGGGGAATTGATGGAGAACATGTCATGCCACGAGTGGCTTTGTCATTTCCAGATGGGAGGACAAATGGAGATTTGGCACACAGCCATCAATTTCATGGACTCTCTATCATGATCTCCGGTTTGGTTCACATCCACTAAAGACTTAGAAATGTGTAAGGTCACAAGAGAAATCTATGGCCTACTTAGGCTTAGCTTTAGGGAAAGATGAGGTGAATGGGAGAGGTGGTTATTATCCTATCCTAGTTTGGATTTTCAACTTTCACATGCTCTTGACTTTTTATCAGACTGGTTTTTTGTGAAAGTAGACTCCCAGCCTAACACCAACTGTGGAGATCTTGCTTTCCTTGGATGGCATGGGATAGGATCAAATCTTGTAAAGAATGTCAAATTTCACAATTTGTTTCTATCATTGCCTTTTTCCACTGCTTTAGAAAACAAAATGACAAACAAAAAGTTGTGAATGCATAGAGCATCATCGATCATCTCCATTGAGAAGCTTTACACATCTTGAGAGTAATATTTTCAATGATTTTAAGATCAATATCTGGATTGGGATGCACGGTGCTCCTTGTGAATGCAATGGAGGGCACCTCAACTGTCGTTGCCATCGTGACGACCCCAAGCAAGGGCTTCCCAAAGTGAGGGAGCTGACTACGAAGACCACCATATCCTAGCCGGTGGTGGCTATCACAATTGTCGCCACTCGATCTTTTAGCAAAGAATTAACTTTTAAATAATCAAGAAAGATTTTGATTTGATACTACAGAAAAGCCATAGTAGCATTTCGTCTTTGTAATTGAGTGTATTAATCAAGGGTTAAGGTCCTAACTGGATAAGAAAATTCATAAATGACATTGCACAATCAGAAAGAGTTCTAAGTAGATATGATTAAATCTTAGAGGAAGCTTAGGCAGTCCAAAACTAGATTTTTGAGCTCATATTCTCACTAATCATTGATCAACTATTTATCAGAGGAGTCAAGAATTCTTCCATTAACACTCAAAACTGTTCCAAACAGATATTGTCACTTAGACATTACTAGGGAATACCCGTAAAAGCAACAATTACTTCAGACTATTCTTCTGACGTTTAGTCTCCACTCAACGATTAGCACGGGCTTGAGTTTGAGTGAACACTCGGTTAATAAAATAGATTGAGGGGCCAGCCAAGTTAGTAGACTGGACTTCTGCTCCTATGTCGAAGTTTTCGGAGCAAGACCTTCAAGCCACATTGCATTCACTTACAACAAGAAAGAACCACAAGCGTTTAGTGCAGCAACTCCAATTACAACGTACTAACCGCTAATGCACCTTTCTTTTATCAAATCTCAGGGACATGGTCTAATCGTGAGGATAGAATTTTATCATGGTGTCAGATCCCAAGTTTTTGTGGATTCCTTCTTTGTTACCAGAAAGCGTAGAGGCTCTACTTGATTTGATTCCCCAAGATGGAACAACTTCTGACCCTAGCCCTGGCTTAACCACACTCAGACTTATTCAATCTAATTGGAAGACTACTATTAAATCAGCACTTACAAAGGGTCTTTTCGTGACTTCGCACCTTCCTCTAACTAGTCTGCTCTGCTCTCATCCAGCAAGCTCTCTAAGACTAGTGATCTCAAATCATTTCGTCATGTAAAGGGCATACTCCTCATTGTGGTCCTCGAAACTCTCATTTGGATAGGGCAAGGGTGTAGCGATCTCCGAAAGTGAATAAAGTAGAAGTGCAGTAGATGCAGAGAAAAGTCTACTTAATCTTCTATCTCTTTCTAGTGCTATCAATAATGAGGAATAGCTTTTGTTGCAGTGCTTGTTTTCAAGGAGTACTTGGTTTATCGCTTCACTCAACTTCACTTGCTACTAGCTTCCACCCTCTCTCTTTTTTAGAAAGGCCCTTAATGGCTTCTAGAAAGAAGGCTTATATAACTACTATGAAAAGCATCGAAAGATACTAGGGGCGCTAGCGCTTAACTAATAGAATCTCAAGTTAAAGGGCCTGAAAAACATAAGAGGTTGCTACTATAGGCTTGCTTCGCTTCTTCAAGCTTTGCCACTTATTGAAGACTAAAGTGCCAACACGCCAACTCTTTTTTTTTTTTCAATAAAGCAACCTTTCGCGCTAAGCGCTCACTTTTTTTGTTTGGGTGGAAGTTGGCGGCAAGGCTTGCTTAATCGCATACGCGGAATTGGGATCTCTCTTGCATGCAACTCTTTCTATTGGGAAAGCCTCTCTTATTCAAAGGGTTGTGATGAAAATTTGAACACGCCGTGTTTTACTGGGAAGGATCGAACCATGGGAAGGAATCTACAGCGCTATAACCTTCTTTAGCTAGATCTTCCAACCTTTTCACATTTACAGTTCACTGCGCTTGCTCCTTCACCTTTAGAAAAGAGTGGCGGCTTGCTAGTTTGTCCATCATCCAATCCACGAATGAAACTTGGCAAAAAAGAAAGAAGTGAACACGAAGGTGAGGAACAAAGTAGCTCGCCTAAAAGGAGAGGAACGAAGCTTCGTGTTTGTTTTTCTTCAGAGCTCTAATCCGCTCTCGCTCGTCACTACTAACGGAGTCTCGGCTGATTTCTCTTCCTTTAAAATGAAGCATTTTTCCAAAGGAGAAGACGAAATGAAAACGGAACTTTTTAGCTCCTTTGAAAGTTCCCCGAATCGTAGAGGAGCCTTGGTGGGACAAACCCATCGAAAGCTCAAATCACCACTACTCCAGCTTCAGTCAAAGTCCCAGCTACTCATAGTGGGCATTGAAATCGCGTGAGTGAAGAAATTTGGGAGTGCTATTTCAGGTAAGGAAGGCAATGGATTGTGAAAAAGGGGTAAGTAACAAGTAGCATGCCGACGATGGCCTCGAAACCTTAACGATGGGCGTGATGAGTGGGGTCAACCCTCTCTTTGGGGAGCGCAATTATGGTTTCCTCCCGCTTCTTTCTATTACCTTAAAAAAGGATGGAGTCCCCATAAGACTTTTGGTTATTTTAATTCCTTTCACCCCCTTTTCGCACTAGAAAGGAGGTAGAGGGGGAAGGAGGAGGACACTGGGTGGGATCTATCAGCAGCGAATTCCCCATACAAATAGAGGTACCTATCAAAAAGATACTCCGGAGGCTTCGAGATTGAGTTATTATTAGCCGCCTCATTGGTCTGCCTCAACTTTATAAGACCGAATCCAATTTCTCGTGTGTATTAGATTGAAGCTCTATTATATGTTCACTAAAAGGGTTAAGACA
>JAGVVM010003411.1:0-31529 GCA_019149425.1 Psidium friedrichsthalianum
AACTGAAGGAAGAGCAACTTAGAGGACCTCATATGTCACATGAATTGCCACCAAACTCACTGACAGTTGGTACAAATTGGAAACTGTAAGCTCAATATTTTGTTCCAGCAATTGGAGTTCGGGACAAGATTTGATTATACTCGCTTGTTGGGCATTTGCGGCATCAATTTCATTTGTCAAATGGGGTTCTGATTTTCTTGCTCTTGGCTGGCACCAGTAGCTAAGCTCCTAGGACTCTTGACTTACTTTTCAAAGATGCAATACATTTAAGTGGACTTCTTGGCATGTGGAGAAAGGAATTTATTGACTGCCACACATCCATGTTACAACTCAAGATAAGTCACCGACTGTAGGATCCACCTTGACGACTTTCAATCATGAACCACAATATAATTCACTAGTAGAAGACCTGTATCGGGTTCTCATGTTTTGTGAACTTCCTTGAAGGTATTCCTAATATGTATGATCTTAAGTATTGTCCTGTAATAATTCTCCTAGAATGAACTATCTTGTAAATATTATTTTAGCATCCTTTTTCAGCTTTGTATGCTCTTGTGATTAATTTGTTTACTCCCAGTTTTATTGACCTGCCTTACTTATTATTTAGAATAATGTCTAGCTAGATGTTACAATCTACATGTGTTATTGCAATGTACTGGTTGAATATGAGTGCATCCTTTTTGCACGGGTTTTTAGTCCCCCCAAGGTGTGTGTGATTGTTAGAGAATAATGGAGTACTTGCCTCTATTTATTATGCATGTATTCTGGAATAGTTTTGTTTAATTTATCAGTTTATTTTCCTTCATGCATGTTGCTTATATTTCTGTGTGGTAATAGTCGAAGCAATAATATGCTGCAATGTTTTCTCCCTTAGGCTTTTTTTTTTTTTTTTTACGGATATTAGCGGATCATCCAAATGCTATTTCTTTGGAAAACTCTTCTTGTTTGTAAGTTATGTCGTGTTAATTTGAAATACATCTATAATTCTTTGCATGCATTTACTTAATTTGTGTAGTACTTGAAAGAATATATAGTATGCGTAATTGAGAGTACCATATGAGCACAATAGGCAACTGGATATTGCTTTATTTAATTGATTAAAATATATAATGAAAATTTTAAAAACATATACCTAGATGTTTTCCAACTTCGCTCGAAATATGTTACGTAAATTAAGTAAAATCTATGCTGTAATCTGAACAAAAACAATTGTTAAGTTGTTAGAGTTACAAGGAATAAATCAAGATTTCTTTGTTTCGAGTAACGTGATTAGGCTCTAATTTGTGAGAATAGCAGAGCCAACAGAGTTGAGTCTTGTGGCTGTATGATACATGGCTCAACAACCAAACAGTTATACAATTTTCTATTTTCCTACTGGATGTTCTTTGGAGGATGGAGCTTGCTGAATTCAGGCTTACACTACTAAATAGAAAGTTGAGCACTCCACCTTTTAGACTTTCAATAGACAGTTTATAAGTCCAGTGCAGGGCATTAAATAGTTAAAGTTTTCTTCTGTGACAAATTTGGACTTAATTTTGAAAGGGAGCATACAGGTTCCAGCTTATGCGACCCACTTGAGAAAGTTAAAGAACTGCACATTACAGATATTTCTTACATCAGAATAATAGTTCCTTACACTTCTTTATTTAACATCACTGATCCCTCTCACTCATAAGCATATAAGACAAAGACCACTTTTACACAGACAAATAGCGTTACCACAAATATTCAGTCATAATCTCTTAGCTAGAGCTCCAACACCAGATCTGCAGCAGGAAAGTAGTTTAACAGTCAGATATATATTAGCAGACTAGATTACCCTACAGCCTGCCATTAAGTCACATAATGAGTCAAATTGCTCCATTGGGTGTGCCCTTGTTCTTGCCTATGAACTTGCATGTGTGCTTGCTTGTTTGCGTGAGTGTGATCAAGCATGTTTTGTGATCCAACTACCCATCGGTGACTTGCAGTTTCTGGTACTTATTTGTTATTTAATAAGGACTTTCTATCATAATCAGCCACCCTATTTGTTTGGTCTTAGATTCAATGGGAATACATTTTCATAAGGTAGCGCTACATGATAATTACTTGACAATTGGCACATTCAGCGACTATAACTTTCCAAGTGTGGTATATTTTGCATCGGAATGGTTAGAATGAATACTTATCGAGTCTTGGTCAGATTAATGGTGATGACGTAGTCTGCTTAATGTTTGAAAGTAGAATGTTGCTTGAATTTCGGAATGAATGCAGCTTCATCAAGTTAGTCAGTGAAGTAGTGCATATATGCAAACTTACAGTCTGCATCCGTTTTGATCCAGTGCTCCCTGCAGTCGTCTAAGGTGGCCATGGCAATCCCCGGAGGTTGGAGTTTTAAGCTGGCCTTCTCTCCTTCTGTTGACATTAAGCCCTGAGCAGAACTTATGTTGACTTTGTCCTGGTCTATCAAATCCTTGTGGCTGTGGTTATTGTTGTTAAAGGCTTTCTTGCTTTTGTACGCCTTATACTTGTCCTTTTCTTCTGTATTTGTAGCATTCTCTGGATGGATCTTTCTACGGAACATTTGAAGGACCTGCACGGAACAAAGGCAAATTTCCTGTAAGTACCATCTGCCTATTCTTCCTTTACATGCAATCAGCAAACACGTAGATGGTGTATAGCATCTACACTGTCTATGCTACGTTAGCATTCCTCAACCATTAAATACTCCTCAAAGAGAAGCTATTTGCTGATGTTATTCATTACTCCCTGGTATTTAGAGTTCGTGATTTTGTCACTCCCAACTTCAATCATATAAAAGCTGGATGCTGCCATATGCATGATGTCGAAGAATCGGGAGAAGATCTTGGGGAATCAAGAGAAAATCATGGGATATGATATTATTATGTTTCCATTTATTTTGTTTCCTTTGTGAATCATCAGAATTGGGAGCAGGAAATCTTTTCCTGTTCTGCTTTTATTTTCTTTCTATTGTATAGCTGTCTAGACTCTATTTATATGTCATGTTCGATGTAAGAATGATATGCAATAAGAAATAGAAGAAAGTACTTTTCTTCTTTGAAATCCGCATGGTATCAGAGCTAAGGTTTCGAATTTGGCTTCCTACTATGGTGAAAACGGCAATGACCGGAGCTCTTAAGGACACTGATTCAGGTATCTTGCCGGGGAAAAATTCGACTGATTTCTCTAGACAATTGAGTAGTAGTGGAGAACAATTCTCCTAGAACTCCAACATGCTATTTACAATTCACTGATTGAATGGCCAAAAATTATTTGGAGTGGGCTCAATTGGTGAAACTAGCAATCGATGGCAGAGGAAGCTCGGCCACTTGAGAGGTGATGGTTGTGCGTTTCAAGCAACAAATGAGGAAGAGCAAATCAAGCCAGATTCGGTTCCATTCACAAAGGAACAGTTAGAACACTTGTACAAACTCCTTCAACCTCAACAACCTTCTTTAAACCCTTCTTGTTCTTTAGCCCATAAAGGTAATTATTTTTCTACCGCTTTCCTCATAGAAAATCCACGCCAAAATACTCTATGGATACTCAATTCAGAAGCAACTAATCATATGACAGGTTGTTCAAAACTCTTTTCTACCTATAATCCGTGTGCAAGAAATAAAAAAAATAATTGAAGGTGGTTCTCTTTCAGCTATAGCTGGATTAGGATCCATCAAGCTCTCACCTGCCCTCACACTTCATAATGTTCTTCATGTCCCAAAGCTATCCTGTAACTTGCTGTCCGTTAGTAAAATAACCTCTAATCATAAGTGTCGAGCTAATTTTTTTCTCATCTCATTGAGAGTTTCAAGACTTGACCTCGAGAAGGACGATTGGCAACGCTAGAGAGAGGGGAGGACTATTTCTTTGAAGATGGAACAAGCTCAAGTAGACAAGTTCGGGTAACTGTTTCAAATCTGTTACCATTTTTTAAGGATGATGATATTATGTTATGGTATTATAGGCTAGTCATCCGAATTTTCCATATTTGAAGATTTTGTTCCCAAAGTTGTTTTTGAATAAAAGTCCATTTCGTTTTAGTGTGAATTAGCCAAACATTATAGAACCCATTTTTCCTTGCAAACCTACAAGCTGTCGAAACAATTATCATTAATCATAGTAATGTTTGGGGCCCATCTAGAATTCCTAGACTCTCAGTAAAGAAATGGTTTGTTACATTTATTGATGATCACACGAGGAGGATGATAGGTAGCGCTAGAGAGAGTGGACGACACTATTTCTTTGAAGATGGAACAAGCCCAAGTAGACAAGTTCAGGGTAGCTGTTTCAAATATGTTACCATTTGTAAGGATGATGATATTATGTTATGGCATTATAGGCTAGGTCATCCGAATTTTCCATATTTGAAGATCTTGTTCCCAAAATTGTTTTTGAATAAAAGTCCTATCTTCATTTCAGGGTGAATTAGCCAAACATCATAGAACCCATTTTCCCTCGCAAACCTACAAGCTGTCGAAACCATTCTCATTAATTCATAGTGATGTTTTGGGGCCATCTAGAATTCCTACACTCCCATGAAAGAAATGGTTTATTACATTTGTTGATGATCACACAAGGGTGAGTTAGGTGTACTTGTTAAAAGAAAAATCCGAGGTAGAGATTGTTTTCAAAAATTTTTACACCATGATATAAACACAATTTCAAGTACAAATCAAGATTTTTTGGAGTGAAAATGGGAAAGAATATTTCAATAAAATTTTGGGACAGTTTTTCTTGGAAAAGGGAATTGTGCATCAATGTTCTTGTCCTGACAACCTTCTACAAAATGGGGTGGCAGAGAGAAAGAATAAGCACCTTTTAGAAGTAACTAGAGCTTTACTCTTCCCAACTAAAGTTCCCACATACCTATGGGGTGAAACTCTTATTACATCTACATAGCTTATCAATAGGATGCTTCCAGAGTGTTAACGTTTCAAACACCCCTGAGAGTCCTTCAGAAAACCTATCCATCCTCTAGACTTGCTTCAGCCTTACCCTTAAAATTATTTGGCCGTACTTCCTTTGTCCACATCTATGATTGAAATCGGGGAAACTTGATCATAAAGCAAAATGATGCACCTAACGAAAAAGGGTATGAATGTTTGACCTGATCTTCCAAAAAAGCGTTTGTCACCATGGATGTCACCTTTTTTTGAATTAACACCTTTTTTGGAGCTCATCTTCAAGGGGGGAAAGAAAATGCAGATTCGCATCACACCATCATAGATTCTTTTTGTCTTGTCGAACCTGGAAATCCTCTTTCTGAAATCCTTTCCCCACACTCTTATACTTGATTTTGAACCATGTTTTTTAAATAGTGGAAATTTGGATCCACCTATTTTGGCATCTCATCCTATTTGTAAGCATAACGGGGGCGAAACTAGTACCAAGATTACTAAGCTCCCACCCTATTCTCAAGTCTACACAAGAAGAAACAAAACTCAAAAAATGAGTCTTCTGCTCCCTTAAGATGCCATGAGTCTGAGCAAGGCATGACCAGAACTCCATACAATCATCAGGTAATGTTCCAACTCAATCTGTCCAACCTAATCTTAGTCAAAAAAATGCGTCTACTAAGGAACTTGACATACCTATTGCTATTTGAAAGGAGTTAAGTCTTGTACCAAATATCCTACGTCTCATTATGTGTCTTACAAAATCCTCTCACCTAGTTTTCGTGCCTTTACCTCAACCTTGTCTTGTGTGGAGATTCCAAAAACTATGCACGATGCTCTACGAGTTCCTGAGTGGAAGGAAGCAATTCTCGACGAGATGAAAGCTTTGGAAAAAAAATGAAGCATGGGATATGGTGGATCTACCAAGGGAAAATCTATGGTTAGATGCAAGCGAGTATTCATGACCAAACATAGAGCTGATAGGTCCCTTGAAAGGTCTAAAGATCAATTGGTTGCCAAAGGATTCACCTAGACTTACGACATTGATTACTTTGAGACCTTCGCTCTTGTTGCGAAACTAAACACTGTCACAGTGCTCCTATCACTTGCAACCAACCTTGATTGGCCTCTGCACCAACTAGATGTGAAGGGTGCATTTCTGAATGGAGATTTGGAGGAGAAGTATACATGGATTTCCTCCTGGGCTTTGATGGGAAGTTTCTATCAAAGGTTTGTAGATTGCAAAAGTCACTATATGGACTGAAACAATCACTGAGGGCCTGATTTGAGAAATTCACTCAGTCTGTGAAGAAACAGGGGTATGCTCAAGGACAAGATGATCATACCATGTTTATAAAGCATTCTTGTGATGGGAAGATTGCAATTCTGATAATGGATGTGGACGACATCATTCTCACCGGAAGTGATGTTGCCGAGATGAATAGGTTGAAAGAATGTCTGGCTTTTGAATTTGAAATCAAGGATTTGGGAACTCTAAAGTATTTCCTTGGAATGGAGGTAGCTTGGTCAAAAAGGGGAATTGTAGTTTCACAAAGGAAATATGTCTTGGATCTTCTAAAGGAGACTGGAATGAGTGATTGTTGAGATCAACAGACACTTTATCAAGGAGAAGATTGATGCATGAGCTATTTGTATACCATTTGTGCCAACAACACAACAAATAGCTGACATTTGTACGAAGGGATTGATCAGACCCAACTTTGAGTCTCATTAGCAAGTTGGGCATGATAGATATTTACGCACCAACTTGAGGGGTGGGGTCGAAGAATCAGGAGAAGATCTTGGGGAATCAAGAGAAAATAATGGGATATGATATTATTATGTTTCCATTTATTTTGTTTCATTTGTAGATCATCATAATTAGGAAGTAGGAAATCTTTTCCTTTTCTGCTTTTATTGTCTTTCTATTGTATAGCTGTCTAGACTCTATTTATATGTCATGTTCGATGTAAGAGTGACATGCAATAAGAAAAAGAAGAAGCTACTTTTCTTCTTTGAAATCTGGACATGACATAAGTAAGTTAGATTGCTCTGTCTCACTAGTGTTGACTTCGATATGACTAACCCCAGAGTTTCACCCGAATCGACACATCTGGCCCACTTTGTCAAGTTATATTTGATCAAGACACTGAAAAAAGTTGGCGGACCCCTCTGACTGTCAAATTAGAATTTTGAATGAAAGGACTTGAATACTTATATGTGGATATGCTATTTTGATTGTCCAATATGACTGCGCTGACCTTATGGAATTTTTTCTTGGGTAAAGATGATGCGGTGGCATCTCCTCCAGTGGAAAGACTTGGGGTCTTGAAGAAGCACACAGCTTTTTCAGAAACTTCTTCATAATATGTTTGGAAGATTTTATGTGTTGGCTCGACCTGTGTGGCTCCCATGTCAGAATTCTTTGAACAATCTCCACCTGTTTTCTTTGTTTCTTGAAACAGCTGCAAAAGGGATGCCTTTTGTTTCTTCATCTCTATCTTTGTTTCCAGCAATTCGACTGAAGAGCTGAACAGATATCCCTGTAGTGGAAAAATCACTGTGTCTGCTGGTCCTTCATCTTCAACTGCCTCCATTTGCGGGCTGTCAAGTGTTATTGTGCTGACATAACTATTCCTGATGAGCCCTTGTGCCCTTTCTCTTGAGATTCAGCCTCAAGAAACTTCTCTAGTTCATTGTTTATAAGCTTCAAGTCATCCTCTGTTACTTCTACTGCTTCTTTGGTCATGTTGTCCAAAGTCATGGCAAATGTTGGCGTAGCAGGCTCACTGGGAGCTGCTTCTGAACCCAGAGTTCCTATGGCAAGAAAGCCATGGAAAAGTTCGGGAATTTCAGTGGAAGTTTCTGATTCAAGGTTTTCCTCGAATCTAGAAGTGAAACAAGAGAGGGAGCTTCCATATTCCTCTGCCGGCTCTCTGATGATTTGGGAGCATATCTGGAGCTGAAGTTTGGCATGAGAATAAGTCCTTCTCATCATGCAGTTGTTGTGCAGAAAGACAGGTGCAGCAGTTCCCTGAATTATAAGTTCAATGAGAAGCATATACTCTAGCTGCAGCGGAGGCAAAAGATAAGGAAGAAAGGGAGATTCTTTTGAGACTGATAATAATTTCACTGTTAAGAAACAAATGTTTCAGTCTTGGTAGTTCTAGTGAAGAGGGCGTCTCGTTTACAGTGTTGACATGGTCATGTCTCTGTATAATCTAACTTAAGTATCTATTGCAGTAGTGTGCGCAACTTCTAGAAGCTTCTCATATTGGAGATGCTGAGTGTAAGAACAACGGGACCTTTTCTGTGTGTGCGTGAGAGAGAAAGAGACTGGTGGTATCTATCTCAAGTAAAACAAAAATCAGGAATTGAGAATACCGATGGCAAAATCTCTGAATGTCTCGATGCTATTTTGCCGTAACTTTTGGTGCATCCAACCTAGTAACTGCCACGATGACAATGATAACAACATTTGAACATAGTTGACACTGAAGTATTTGAACTCGGAAGAGTGGGGACGTACCTTCATTATTATCTCTTGGGAGGACCTGATATCAGATATTTTTGGTCGTCTGCATAGACATGAATGAAGATCAACTTTGATCTGAAAGGGATCGAGAGCCTATAAAGGAAAGGTCAGGAGGGGGGAGTGTCTTAACTTAACAGGTGTAGAGTTGAAGTAGTTGCTTAGAAGGTGTGATATATGCACGAAGAAGAGAGAAGCATGTACTAAAGTACAAAATTGCGGTTGGCTTTTCTTTTCTAGATCAAATCAACAGGACAAGTTGGTGAGCATATTGAAGAACTGTGAAGTATTCAAGTTGTGCAGACGCAGATGCTTGTGCTGGGTTATACAGATCCATGAACGTGCAAGAATTTGCTTTGATTGCCTTTATATCAACTTGTATAAACAGAACCATGTGTCTGCAGATTGACACATGATGTGCTGGATGGATCTATGTACACACCCGTGCTGCCATTCTCCTCTCTAAAATCTATACATAAATAACATGCGCATGCAGCACAATTTGTCTTCAAGGTTTAGGTCCTTAAGTATACTGATGGATATATTTGTTGACTTCACTTCACAAGATTTTCATTAAGAGGAAATAGTTGTTATTAAATACATTAAAGCAAAGAATAGGTTTTCTTTTGTATTTCCTGCTATATGAAAAAATATATTTTTTCACGTACCCTTTTCTATCAGTTTCCATTGTGACCGCCCCCGCCCCCTGCTAATATGTGACAATGTAGACTCAGTTTTACTGCTTCCAGTAAAAGCTCTTTGTTTTTTTCTTCCTTGGTTTTTGTGATACTGTTGTCTACATGGCATCTTTCTGAAATCTTTTGTTTGGTGAAGGCGTCGTCCTTGTAATTGCTTCTGTTGATAAATAAGTTTATGAATCCTGTGCATATTCTAGGAGTCTCTACTGTAAGAACTACATAGAGCAACATGGAGTCTGATCCAGAGACAGATTTGTTTAGCTACAATTTATATTTCTTTTCATGTCAATCTGGTGATCATAATTGGTTCGAAGTTGCTACATATTCGAATTTCATTGTGAATAACTCATGTTACAAAGTGACAATTAGTCCGGTAAAGAACCATAGATCTTTTCTCTTGTACTTCCCTCAGCATTTTTGTGTTGAATGGTTCCCATGGACTTGAATTGATATACTTTCTCCACCGTGTGGCCATTATTTTTTCTAGGCATTTTCCTTCTACTGAGTTGCTAGCCTTCATAGCATGTATCCCACTGTTTCTAAGTCTTGGTCTGTATCTTTGCATCAGAAATCCTCATGACAAATTTTAGTTGACTGTCTTTTGTATTTTGATGCAAGTCGAACACTTCCCCACCGGCTCCATTGTTCATCTCTTCAACTGACATTCTGAACTTCTAACTTTGCTTAATGATAGTGGTGCAATAATTCCTTTGGCTGTGATGTCTGACACTTGAAGGGAATTTTGTATGTCTATTGCAGGAATGATGTTGATGCTCCTACGTACTCTGTACACATTATGAACAGCGACTTCGATTGAGTGGCCCCGAGGGTCTCTGCCTTCATTCCCTGGAAGCATCTGTGGAGTAGTGATCCAAAGAGGAAGCTGCTGTCAACTTGGGGACAAAAGCCACGTAAGAATCTCTCACGTACCCTTATTAAAAGTGGGATTATTGCGGGGACAGTCGAAGCATCAGGAAGAATGGTGGAAAGTGCCCGACAGAAACGACTGCGCTTAGTTCTATTTCACACCACCAGTTCCATTGTTATGGTCTAATCGACACAAGCTAATCAGGGAAAGTGAGGCATGTCAGGCAGTATCTTCGCCTGAAATGACCGACCATACTAATGACCAGATTTTGGGTTGACTGGTTTGATTCGGTTAAGAGTATTCTTCATATTGGATTAATATGTTTTATGAAGAACGACAAGGATGGTGCGTGCTAAAGCTATTAGACGTATGATTTTTGGTGGTAATCGCTAATGCATAGCTAGTCTCTTCATTCTGCTATGTCTGTGGGGGCTAAAACGTGTGCAAGTTTACTAGGTGAAGAACAGGAGTTGATTAAGTCGAGCAGAGACCGAAGTCTCTGCTCAACAGGAGTTGATTAAGTTTATTAAGAGACCGAGTTTTTGTTTGTTTGTTTAACCATCGGTTGAACTCGAATGGCGAAAGTGAATATTCAGTAACTTTTATGTTGCTCCAAGGTCGAAAACCAAGCGAATCTGCGGAATTCGCTGCTTACCACCAGCGCTTTAAGGAAAGATCGAAGTGAAAACTCTACTTTGCCTGTAACATAGAGCATTCATCATTAGGCCACCATTACGAGGAACCATGGTCAGATTCGAGAGACACTGATCGGCCAAATTGCAGAAACAGAGACTTATCTGTTCTCGGCATAGGAGTGGGCGTGGAGGGATCCCAATTTGGAGCTAGCCAACAAGCCGCTACGGAACGCAATAGTTTCCCAATTTGAAGCTAGCAACAAGCCGCTACCACGGAACGCAATAGTTTCCTAATTTGGAGCTAGCCAACAAGCCGCTACGGAACGCAATAGTTTCCACTTTTGGATGGGAAAGCCCACCCACTCTCTCTCTCTCTCCCCCTCTCAACACGTCCAAATCGAAGCCTGCAAAAGCGTTGCGTCAATCCCGCGTGACCATGTCGGGCCTGAGCTGATACCCTTCGGCAATCGGACGGCGACCCATGTGAGAATCCACGTGCATATTTCCAAAAATGGGGTGGTCCGTTGGAATCCATTGGCATGAGGGTCAGCATCTCGTGTCGAATGGGGAACATGTCCTTGGTCGTGAATCTCGTTGATTGCTTTGCTTTGGTCTCGCGTTAGATATCTCATCCATGACTATGAGCGCGATCGTACTCCCTCCCCCCAGTACATGTCCGTCATGTGCTGGGTCGATCTGGGTTCCGAGCATTTCTAGAAAGAGCGGTCGCAATCCTATGGACCTACAGAGGAGAGACAGCGCGAAAGGAAAAAGCAGCGGGGTCTTTATCATATGCATAGGAATGAATGTAGATGAGAGAAACGCAGTTAGTTTTTTGGTGAACGAACTACAAAATCTTCCTCTCGGAAGGTGTTTGTGATTCTGGACAATATGTGATCGGGAGTTTTTCTCAGTTCTTTTTTTTTTTATTTTTGGACAGCAAAATGATTACCACTTTCATTCATGAACTGCAACGTTACATAAGAGTTACCACAATCTAAACTCAAAGAGTACACAGGTAGGGAGACGGCTTAAGGAGCCAATCGGGTTGAGGGAGTTTTTCTCAGTTCACAAAGTTGAAATCCAGATGAAATCCGCCGATGTCCTCAAGGCAAAGCTAACTTTTCGGCTAGCCCTAGCAGAGTGGGATGGGTCACTGCCATGGCTACCACCTGTAAGGTTATTATAAAAGGAAATAGCACCTCAAGTATCTGAATTTTACTTTTTTTTTTTTTAAATCAAGGCTCTATTCGTTTCGTGTATAATAACTTTCAGAAAATATTTTATGGATTTTTTGGCGTTTGGTTCACGAAAATTAAACGAGCCCAAGGAAAACATTTTCCATACTAAAGTCAGGAAATATTTTTCAGGTCATTTTCAGGTTTCAATAGAACACTAATTAACATTCTCTTTTTTTTTTTTTAAGAAAATGACTCTGGAAAATATTTTCTAGGAATACCTCATTTTCTACGATACGAACGGAGCCTAAATAGTACTGAACCCTTCAAAATATGAGAAATTATCAGAAAGTCATAAACTTATTAAAAGCATGCCAATTAGTTATAAACCTTCATTTTTTTCGGAATTGAGTTCTAAATATTTTATATTTATGTCAATTTAATCCATTCAGTTAATTTTGACTTGAAATCACTGACGTGACATAGCTTACGTAGAAAATTTTAATTATATTTTATTATTTTTTTTGGTTTTTTGTTTTGTTTTTTTAAATTTTCCTTATGTTTTTTTTCTTCCTTTCTTCTTCCTCCAACAAATCGCCCTCCTCGGCCGCGGGCGAAGGTCGCCCCATCGTCACTGGAAGACCGCTGAAATCTTTCATAAAAGGGGATTGTATGGTGAAGAAGATGCGTGACATGACTTATATATATAAAAAAAAAAAAAGAGATTCGTGAACTTGGTCCATCTTGACCGTTCATCGGCGTGTTTGGTAACTTGTCATCATGTCAAGAAGACACGCAAGCGTCCATATTGTACAATTAATGGCCACCTAACGGCAAAGCCGTCCCCACCCAAAAAAAAAAAAAAAAACACAGAGCTCAGATGCGCACTGTAGATCTCATCTCACACGTCTCACGAAAATATTCAAATTTAGGGTTAGAAAGAGGAATTCATTCGGCAGGAGGAGGAGCAGTGCGTCGGTTGAGGTAAGGCGGGCCTTGGCATCGTAGCCCATCAAGATATTACGGGGTTCAAGCTATTTCGAACAGGCGGGACGTGCATTGGCGTGAACGGATTTAAATCCACGACACGTGTGCCGGCGGGCGGGCAGCCACCACCGCCGTCGGTGGCCATTGCTAGCTCCAGCTCTTGCATCTTTGCGAGCATATACACCCGTGTGAGAAAATTCGGCTTGGGTTCAAAAGACGGTTCCATGTCGGATGTAATTGGGCCGGAGATGAGCCCATAAGATTTTTCCTTGGTCAATGGAACAAAAGCTTTCTTTATTTAACCAGTGGCTGAAGATCCAAAGGGCCATTTTGGTTCTCTCTCTCTCTCGGGCCGACAGAATTATGCCCAAGCCCACTGAAACGATGGGCCCGAAATAATCAGCTAATAAATGATGTTTTTATTATCGATAATAATTTATATCTAAATATATACGAATAGTAATTTTTTCAATTATTTTTGTAAAAAAAAATATGAGTTATTATTGCTCGAAAAAGTGTTTCTCTAATCGATTCGCTTCAACTTGCCACTTTGAATCCGTTGTACCATACGGCAATGCTGCCGCAATGCAAGCAGAAAGATAAGGGCGCGCAGGGCACTGCCTTTGCTTTAGAGATCAATTTATGTCCAGAAATTATGATTTTTTTATGTTTTTAAGGGCGTACATGACAACCATTTTGTTTCAGAAATAATTTCTGGAACAGAAATAGATTTTTCTATTTCTGCCAGAAACAAAAAATTTTTGTTTCTGATTTTGGGCAAAAATTTGTTTCTGTTTCAGAAATAAAAAAATAGATTTGTGTTGTCAAACAAGTTTCTATTCCAAACTTATTTCTAGAATAGGTTTGGAACAGAAACAGAGAAATAGAAACGTTGTCATGCGTGCCCTAAGTGGGTTCAAAACTATTTTAAATGTTTTGAAAGTGGGAAAATAAAATTGCATAAGCCAAACGGATTTCTGCATAAATTCTACCGCAAAAATGTTGTTGCGCGCGCCTTAAGCTTTTGAGCATCTCGAGAGAGGCAGTTCCAAACATATCGGTTCGCTTCGACTTGCCACTTCCAGTCCGTCGTACCAGTCGGCAGCGCTGCCGCGATGCAAGCGGAAAGATAAGCCTTTGAGCATCTCGAGGGAGGCTAACTCCTCGGGTTCCACGAGCATTGAATGGGAGGCAGGCTGTAACTGCCCTCAATCCCACACCCTGTCGGAAAGTCGGCCCCTGGAATCCTCGGTATCCCCAACTTTCAGCTTCCCGATGGTTTGTCACCAGCCAAAGCCAAAATAGGGAACGCTCCTAAAACTTAGCCACCAAGCAGTGTTCAGGACACGTGGCGCGTCCCCATTGGCCTGGCCCAGCTACCCCACCCTCATTGGAACACTGCCACCAAACCATACAGCTCGTCAAAGCATTCTCCCTCCTTACGTTCCATACTCAATTCACCGGCTCGCCGTATCTACCCTTCCCTTCGCGAGTCAACCTCTCTCCCGTCGTCGTCGGATCAGTCAATTCTACCTATCGCGCTCTCGCTCGATTCTCTCCGTCTCGCCCACTTGTGGGATTTCTGTGTTACGTTCGACCGTCGATGGGTACCGAGATATCGGAGCCGTTGCTTCTCGATTCGGGCAATTCGGGCAAGAGCGTCGATGGTGACGACGGGGAGGAGAAGATCCCGGAATGGAAGGACCAGATCACCGTCCGGGGCTCGCCGTCAGCGCCGTGCTGGGGAGTCTGTTCTGCATCATCACGCACAAGCTCAACCTGACCGTCGGCATCATACCGTCCCTCAACGTTGCCGCCGGGCTCCTAGGGTTCTTCTTCGTCAAGTCATGGACGGCGTTCCTGTCACGGCTGGGCCTCTCGGTCGCGCCGTTCACTCGCCAGGAGAATACGGTGATCCAGACCTGCGTGGTCGCGTGCTACGGGCTGGCTTTCAGCGGTCAGTTTCTTTTTTTTCTTTTTCTTTTTTTGGCATGCCTTGATGAACGGTGAAAGAACTCAATGTAGATTGGTTCAGTGGTTTTTCTATGCTGATTGCATTGTGAGCTGTTAGGTTGAGCTGCATTAAGGAATCAAATGGTTGCTAAAAAACTTTATTTGACTGTTGTAGTGGAATCGCCATGTCTTTCTGTCCGTTCGGTGGCCGTTGCTATCATCGTTGGTGTTATCTTTTAGAGTGCTAATGGAATTAAAGCTCTTTTGTGTGATTTGACTTTATATTGATGTTCGACAAAAAAAAAAAAGACTTTATATTGATGATTTTGGCATGTCTATGTGCAGAATTTTGCTTCTAACATCAACAACCACATCACCTTTATCCCAATCTAGTTAGGGTCAGCGGTCGATGAATCCGAATAGAAATACATAAAATATACTAATAAAAAAAACAAAGATATGGATACAAATATAAATACATACGGGAAAAAGGGACTAAAATGGACAATCTGGGACATAGGGAATCTGCCCCTCCACAATGCGAATAGCTTTCCTCCACTTCGTCCTAAGATAGACCGTACGCCAATCTATTTCCCACTTCATTGGAATTTTACTTCTAACCAAAAAGAAAATTAGTTTCCTGCTTAGTATAGTAAGAAGGAGGCACCATCATCTGCTTATGGATGGCATCGGGTTTACATTGTTGATTGTTGTCATGATTCTGATGTGTGGTTAGGTCGTCGAGGAGATACTGATGCGTAACCTGTCCGATCAACTTCCTATTCGAACATCTTCATAGTATTTTTTTTCCCCACATAAACTTCAATTATCACTTTAACATTTTCTTGGGCTTAACTTCGTGTTTGATTATTGAAAGGTGGATTTGGTTCATACTTGATTGCAATGGATGAAAGGACATATCAGCTCATTGGTGCTGATTATCCCGGTAATCGGGCAGCAGATGTTATAAACCCAGGCTTGGGATGGATGGTTGGATTCTTGTTTGTTGTCAGCTTTCTTGGACTCTTTAGCCTTGTTCCTCTTCGAAAGGTTGGTGACGGTAAATACAACTTATCCATTTTTGAAGTGGAACAGTTTATGAATGTACGTACTTGATTTGTAGGTTTACAATGCTAAAATCTGAATTATTACGCTGTAAATATATATTTGCAAGTATCATGAGCACTACTGCATGTCACCCTGTCCTAATCTTCTCTTTTTCTTTGTTCGATTGTCACAGGTTATGGTCATGGATTATAAACTCACTTATCCAAGTGGCACTGCAACAGCTATGCTAATAAACAGCTTTCACACAAACAGTGGAGCTGAACTTGCTGGGTAAGCAAGGCTGAAGGGAACCATATGCTTTATCTGCCCTACTTTCTGCTTTCAAGGATCTTCAGGCTTGCAACTATGAATTTGAGATGATTGGGACTCTATTGAGATAATGGGACTGGAAAACATTTCCCATCTGTAGTCTGCATTCGCTCGATTTAGTCTTAAAGTGTTAAAAGGTTCCTTGTACAAACTGTTAAATCTCTCATAACTAGTTGTGCGTTATGTGATTTTCTGCTGTGTTGATTTCCCAGCAAGCAAGTTAGTTGCCTTGGAAAATACTTGAGCATAAGTCTATCATGGAGCTGCTTCAAGTGGTTCTTCAGTGGTATTGGCGATTCATGTGGATTTGATAATTTCCCCAGCCTTGGCTTGACTCTGTTTAAGAACACGTAACTCTCTCTCTCTCTCTCTCTCTCTCTATCTATCTCTATAACATACACACATGCTTGCCTGCCGTTCAGTGTCGACTTTGCATGTTTTACTTCGGACACTCACTAAACTGCTTGAGGTTTTGTGCTGATCATGCATCACACTCTTCATGCAGGTTCTATTTTGACTTTAGCCCAACTTATGTTGGATGTGGTCTAATCTGTCCCCACATAGTTAACTGTTCTGTTCTACTTGGGGCAATTATATCATGGGGTTTCCTCTGGCCTTTCGTTTCAAAACACGCTGGGGATTGGTATCCGGCTGATCTTGGCAGCAATGACTTCAAAGGTCTCTATGGATATAAGGTGCAAGAACATATATGTTAATTACTAGCTTGGATCCGTATGTACTATTAGATAAGCACCGAGCTCAAGTTTTGTTGCTAATGTGCTTGCTTCCAAAATGTTGCTTTGGCTGATGGAGATGAGTAGGAGATGGCACATTTGTTGTGAAATTTTCTCATTGCCTACTCACTTAGGAGCAACTTCCCTCTCTGTTTCCTTTCTGTTTCAGGTTTTCATAGCTATTTCTCTCATTCTCGGGGATGGTCTCTACAATTTGATCAAGATAATAGGAATAACTGTTAAAGAGATGTTCAACAAAGGCAGCAAGACTAGCAACCTGCCGATCATCATGGAGGCTCTTGGTAAGGATATTAATCATGTAGCTTTTATATAATTGAAGCTAGTGGATGAGAAATTGGCATACTCATTGTCATTTCATGATGGAATGGATTTCTCATCTATTGATGATTCCGTAGATAATGAATTTTTAAAATCAAATGCATCTGAAACCTACTTGTGAGCTATAATTGATGTGGCCCATCTATTGCATATTCTAGTGAGCACCCTGCATCAGACCTACTGCTTCTTCGAGTCACCATTGATGTTTCAACTGATTGCTGAATTGATCTTTAGATCAGGTTATCTAATCAGCACCGACTGAAAAAGAACATACATCTCGAGTTTCAATTATTGACTCTGAGGTACCTGGTCAGGACGTTAGTGTACCCTGAATGTTTGTGTTACCTTCTTCTGGTTTTTCTAAACATCTTTAGTTCCATTTTCTCGAAAAGGAGCATTTATCTTTAGTTATAATGTACGATGTACGATGAAAGTATCTTCTATACTAGTGCCAGAGTCATTTCATTTCACTTTTATTTAGTGCCTGTGGAAGAACATTGTCCGCCCTTGCGTAGCATTTGATTTTTATGAATTATGCAGACGGCGAGAGTTCCAAGATAGTGATGGAGCAAAGGAAAAGAGATCAGATATTTTTGAAAGATCGAATACCCTCCTGGTTTGCAGCGTCTGGCTATCTGGGCCTTGCTGCAATATCCACCATTGCAATTCCAATGCTTTTTCCACCGCTTCGGTGGTATCTGGTTCTAAGTTCCTACATTATTGCTCCTGCGCTTGCCTTCTGCAACTCTTACGGTACTGGCCTAACGGATTGGAGTTTGGCCTCAACTTATGGGAAGATTGGACTCTTTATGGTTGCGTCTTTGGTTGGGTCTAATGGGGGTGTGGTAGCTGGTTTAGCAGCATGTGGGGTTATGATGTCCATTGTCTCAACAGCCGCTGATCTTATGCAAGATTTCAAGACTGGTTACCTAACTTTATCTTCTGCAAAATCCATGTTTGTGAGTCAGCTGGTAGGAACGGCCATGGGTTGTATCATTGCCCCACTCACATTTTGGTTGTTTTGGACTGCTTTTGATATCGGGGCACCTGATGGACCATACAAAGCACCATATGCTGTAATATTCAGGGAAATGGCTATCTTGGGCATCGAGGGCTTCTCTGAGCTTCCCAAGAACTGTCTCGCCATGTGTCTAGGGTTTTTCGTGGCAGCTCTGGTTATAAATCTCCTGAGGGACATGACTCCCAAGAAGGTCTCCCAGTTTATCCCCATTCCAATGGCTATGGCTGTCCCATTCTACATTGGAGCCTACTTTGCAATCGACATGTTTGTTGGGACCGTAATATTGTTCATCTGGGAGAGAATTAATAGGAAGGATGCGGAGGACTTTGCAGGAGCCGTTGCTTCTGGCCTGATATGCGGTGACGGGATATGGACAGTCCCCTCGGCGGTACTTTCTATCTTTAGGATCAACCCCCCTATCTGCATGTACTTTGGGCCTTCCACGAGAAGCTGAGCGTTAAGTCACACGCACCTTCACTGTAATTATACTCAGCGGACTTGCAAGTCTGTTTGAGTTTGTACATAGGATGCCCGTCACATGATTGGATTGTTCTTTTCTTTAATCTCGAAAGCGTCAAATGAGAAATCTAAAGGTTGTTTGTTCAATCAAATGGATCGGTTCTTGCGTGCACATGCAGGCCCCTGCATTGGTCGCAATTGGGTCACCATGATGAACGGCTGTCGCAGCAATGCTTTCTTTTTTTCCCCTTCCAATTGCTCGGCCTCACTCATCTTGCTTCTTACCAAACCACGTCAATTCAGCCTGTTGGACGACCGTCTGTTCTGTCTTATTTTGCAGCGCAACTTAACTCTTTTAGCTGGAAAAGCTATGCAGACAAACTTTCTTTGCAGGACCGGTTTTCCTGAAACAGAGTGAATGTATTAGTTTGGTAGGTAGGCGGGAAGATTGGACCCTAGTCGACTGTGAGCTTTTCGGGTACAAACGCAGGACAGAGCTTCTAGAAAAAGACCCACTTTTCTAAAATGCGGGGGCGCATCAACTCGTTAGGATGCAGGCGTTTTCCTCACGTTCTGGCCCGGCCAGTCTTTTTCTCGCCAAAGCAGCGTCAATGGCGAGAATAGCATATTGCTTTTCGGCCCAGGCGGGTTCGATTTTGATCAACTTCGATCAGGTCGGGCTTTTTCCGAACTCACTGTTTCGCGCTTTGGATCTCGGTGGAGCGCGGGCGAGCCACCAAGTCCCCAATCAAGTACGGCCGAAACGCCAAACAGGCGGGATCTGTAACATTACTGACTGGGGGAAAAAGCTTCGACCTTATAGCACCGGCACCCGTGGGTTTTCTGCTTTCTAAAGCAAAGGAGATGGCTTTTTCTTCTACATTCAAATCATGTCCTTTTAATTTTGATGCGCTTTAATGATACTCCTGAATTAATTAAGCAGTTGGGCTTTTACCCTAATTTACATATCTTTCCTGGCAAGTGTCCGTGATGGGGATCAGACCCACTTGCTAAACCATCAAGTACTGCTGCCTAAACGAAAACTTCATTAGAGATATAGGAACCATGATGAGCCTGATCTTATTATGCTTTCGCAATGATAGGATGGAATCGATAGATTGATGGAGACAACATAACGTTCTTCTTTTATAGGAACGAGTCAACAAAGAGCACTGTGAAACTTATTATGGATTCGAAGTCGAAGCTTTACTAGTCGTACCGAGAAATGCTTCTTCAAGCCAATCGACTCTCCGTATTGAAATAAGCAATATAAGAAAACCATTTGAAAATTAGACTTGGCTAAATCCAACATAGATTAGGCGTGAGTGGATGACATGTTTCACGTGGGACTTCATTTTTTTTTCCCTAGGTAGAAAGTTGTGAAACTTCACGGGCCATAGAAGTTGGCTATCACTGTTCCTAGTTTCTTTTTACTTTTTATGGGATTGACACTTTCAACCTAACGTACAAATCTGATTCTGTTGGTGAAAGAGAAATCTGCTTTTCCCTCGACTTTCAAGCTGATTCCACTACGAACCCCACAGAATTCTTGCAGAAGAGGCACATGGCAGAGGGTTTGTGCCCTCACAGTAGATATGTTCTGGGACCACTTCGTACCCAGTTGGAATCTATGCTTCCCAGGACCCTCAAGCTCTCTTGAATCTCGAAACTCCCACCGCAGAAGGCTATCTATCACTAGCAGTAGACGTGCTGCAAATATTAGCTAAAAATGGCTAATTAACTAGTAAAAAACTAGTTGATTTATGTGTTGTACTTTAAAAAATGTAAAGAAAGTGACTTTTGCTGTTGAGTTGCGGGGGTTTTTATAGGAAAAATTTCAAATGAGATCATGAAGTGCTCTTTTTTTTTTAAAAATAAGCGCGTGAAGTGACTATGTTAATATCAAAGAAGGACTTGATCTTTAAGCTAGTTAAGGGCATTTTTGTCTCTTGTTTGTTGTTTTTTTTCCTTCTTTTTTTTTTCTTTTGCAATAAAGTAATAAAGATGACAGATCATTGACCAAATCAAATCTCTTCAAGAGGAAAGTGAGAAGAAAGGTATGGGCCTTGTTTCTTTGGGTGGTGACAAGAGAGGAGAATGGGTGATGTCCATTCCTCTTATCGAAAGAAAACAAAGAGGGGCCATTCAATTAGGAGATTCCTTCTCCTGTGGCTTTCTTCTATGGCAGCTCAGCAATTGAAGAGGGTGTGGTTGGCTCCCCCCCCAAATTTAATTTGGTGCAACTGCTTCCTCCTTCTCAAAATTTCACTCATATTCTCCACATCCCCTTCGTGACAAAAGGAGATTGTTCCTGTTGATGCATTTGGAAACGACATTCAATTTTCATGATAGTCGAGAAATCGGCCGAATTGATTGAGGGATCGCAATTTCACTTCTTTTCAGAGAGTGTGAGATTCCGAGTGCGGCTCCTGCTAGGCGCAATCTCGACCTAGCTAACAATTGGGGCAAGGTTAAAAGAAAAAAGTTACTCGAAAATCTAACCTAAAAGTTTGAGATATGTGGCAAGTAGAATTTGATTAACGGAGGTGGAAATAGCACCAAGCTTCACTAATAGGTAGAGAGAGACTACACATGTGTATAAAAAGGCATAAGGAGATCGCAAGTGCCAAGGTCTGTGTATGGCACGTACAGAGATTTAAATGTCAAATCAGAGAAAAGACAATCATTTAAATGCCAACAACAAGGGATTCCAACAAAAAAAATACGAGTGGCATTTATAATTAAAATATTTTGGTGCCACTTCACTTTTAATTTAAAATTTATCCACGGGGTAAATTTCTCTAAAAAAAAAATCAATCTTAAACTTACAAATAAGCTAAAAAAGAAAAAAAGAAAGAAAAAAGAAAAGGGTGGTCGCTTGTAGCTGCGAGTGTGATGATATGGATTTTTGCCGAATTAAATTTATGAGTGGAATAGTTAATTTGGGCTTGGATAAGTGAGGAATAATATCTAGAAATTTTGCTTTTGGGACTTTAGTCAATGGCGCGATATATATTGATAGAAGGACGAGGGCCCTTACAGATAGTTTTGGTCTCATAGAGTTTAATTACGAGAGAAAATTAGTACAACTAGTGAAATTTATACCTAGTGGGGCTGAGGACAAGTGGAGTTAGTGCATGGGAGACAAGTGTCAAGTGTGATGGGAAAAGTGGCAAGCATGCAAATAACCTCCCCCACTGAATACATACCTAGATTTTCTCTCTCTTCCTCGTTTTGGCAAGTAACTCTAAAAAATCACTCTCTTTTTCTCTCTCTTCGACTGTAGCTCCTAGGGGTGAGCAACTTGACCACCCGGACCGGGACTGCCCGGACCGGACCAGGACCGTGGTTTGATTCTCGGTTCTATAGAGGTCCGGTCTGGTTTCTGGTTCCTAAAATTGGGATCGGTGACCGGGCGATCCGGTTCTCGATTCCCGATTTTTAGGACTAGACCGGACTGCTCGGACCGGACCGGTCCTTTTTTAATTTTTTTTTTCTAATTTGGTCCGTAAATCTTTTTTGGCTCCTTAGGCCTCTTATTTTTTGCTACTAGGAAATCATTTTATATAGACGTTAAAGTTCTATAACATTATCGATTTCAACAATTAGAGAATAATTTGGGTTTCATTTTTTTTTTTTGGTCCGGTCCGGTCCGGTCCATTGTCGGTCCATTCCGGTCCGGTTCCCGGGTTCTGAGGGGAACCGGACCGGACCGGAAACCGATCACACCCTAGTAGCTCCCTCCCCCTCTCACCATCTCTCTCTCTATATATATTTTCGCTTAAGCCTTGAGCAAGGCAGCCCCCAACCAACTCACTCGCTGGCCTAGCTTTCGCCCACTCCCTTCTCGGAGGACCCGCACGGCGTCGAAGGAGGAGGAGTTGACCTGAGCTCTGTTGAGCGCAAATTCAACCCCAATTCTTGTAGCTCTCAAACCTAAGGCAAGTGAGATTCTAACCTTGTAACTCTACTGTCAATTCCTGCTTTAGTGTGTATTGTCGAATCTGGCCGTGGGTGTGCCGAAGGGAAGATGTGCTTACATGGAAGGGAGAACGGCTATGTATGTTGAAATTGTTGCTTGGGTTAGATTCCTACGGTCATGGGCAACTAGAAAATATGGTCTGATCGTCTCGTGTTCCATTAGGTCGGCACGGATTGAAGTTGGATTTATAAAGGGCATTTTTGAAATTAGGTTTTAAAAAAATTATTTACCAAATTAGGATAAAAAAAAATATTTACAAGATTGAGGCCCGTGTGACATTCCATGCGGCAGTCAAAATGCCACACGACCCCTGCACAGCACTTGTAAAGTGCTGCATGGGCCGTGCGACATTGTACAAGTGCGGCCCGGGCCCGTGCGGCATTTATAATGCCGCACGGGCCTGCGACACTGTAGGCCGCCTGGGCCCGTGAGGCATTAAAAATGCCGCTCGGCTCGTGCACACGCCAAAGAGGCGAGTACAGGCCCCTTTTTTTATAATTTTATATAACTTGTAAATACACTTTTTTTTTCCTTTTGTAGCTATTTTTATAAATAATTATCAATAATTAATTGAAAATTTTATTAATATGTATGTAATTAATATTAATAAAATTTTCAATTATTATTGATAATTATATTATAAAAATAAGCTACAAAAGGAAAAAAAAAGTGTATTTACAAAGTTATATAAAATTATAAAAAAAGGGGCCTGTACTCGCCTCTTTGGCGTGTGCACGAGCCGAGCGGCATTTTTAATGCCTCACGGGCCCAGGCGGCCTACAGTGGTCGCAGGCCCGTGCGGCATTATAAATGCCGCACGGGCCCGGGCCGCACTTGTACAATGTCGCACGGCCCATGCAGCACTTTACAAGTGCTGTGCAGGGGTCGTGTGGCATTTGACTGCCGCATGGAATGTCACACGGGCTCAATCTTGTAAATATTTTTTTTATCCTAATTTGGTAAATAATTTTTTTAAAACCTAATTTCAAAAAATGCCCTTATAAATCCAACTTCAATCCGTGCCGACCTAATGGAACACGAGACGATCAGACCATATTTTCTAGTTGCCCATGACCGTAGGAATCTAACCCAAGCAACAATTTCAACATACATAGCCGTTCTCCCTTCCATGTAAGCACATCTTCCCTTCGGCACACCCACGGCCAGATTCGACAATACACACTAAAGCAAGGAATTGACAGTAGAGTTACAAGGTTAGAATCTCACTTGCCTTAGGTTTGAGAGCTACAAGAATTGGGGTTGAATTTGCGCTCAACAGAGCTCAGGTCAACTCCTCCTCCTTCGACGCCGTGCGGGTCCTCCGAGAAGGGAGTGGGCGAAAGCTAGGCCAGCGAGTGAGTTGGTTGGGGGCTGCCTTGCTCAAGGCTTAAGCGAAAAATATATATAGAGAGAGAGATGGTGAGAGGGGGAGGGAGCTACTAGGGGTGATCGGTTTCCGGTCCGGTCCGGTTCCCCTCAAGAAACCGGGAACCGGACCGGACTGGACCGACAAATGGACCGGACCGGACCGGACCAAAAAAAAAAAATGAAACCCAAATTATTCTCTAATTGTTGAAATCGATAATGTTATAGAACTTTAACGTCTATATAAAATGATTTCCTAAGTAGCAAAAAATAAGAGGCCTAAGGAGCCAAAAAAGATTTACGGACCAAATTAAGAAAAAAAAAAATTAAAAAAGGACCGGTCCGGTCCGAGCAGTCCGGTCTAGTCCTAAAAATCGGGAATCGAGAACCGGATCGCCCGTCACCGATCCCAATTTTAGGAACCAGAAACCAGACCGGACCTCTATAGAACCGAGAATCAAACCACCGGTCCTGGTCCGGTCCGGGCGGTCCCGGTCCGGGTGGTCCAAGTTGCTCACCCTAGGAGCTACAGTCGAAGAGAGAGAAAAAGAGAGTGATTTTTTAGAGTTACTTGCCAAAACAAGGAAGAGAAAGAAAATCTAGGTATGTATTCAGCGGGGGAGGTTATTTGCATGCTTGCCACTTTTCCCGTCACACTTGACACTTGTCTCCCATGCACTAACTCCACTTGTCCTCAGCCCCACTAGGTATAAATTTCACTAGTTGTACTAATTTTCTCTCGTAATTAAACTCTATGAGACCAAAACTATCTGTAAGGGCCCTCGTCCTTCTATCAATATATTTCGCGCCATTGACTAAAGTCCCAAAAGCAAAATTTCTAGATATTATTCCTCACTTATCCAAGCCCAAATTAACTATTCCACTCATAAATTTAATTCGGCAAAAATCCATATCATCACACTCGCAGCTACAAGCGACCACCCTTTTCTTTTTCTTTTTTTTTTTTCTTTTTTAGCTTATCTTGTAAGTTTAAGATTGATTTTTTTTAGAGAAATTTACCCCGTGGATAAATTTTAAATTAAAAGTGAAGTGGCACCAAAATATTTTAATTATAGATGCCACTCGTATTTGTTTTTGTTGGAATCCCTTGTTGTTGGCATTTAAATGATTGTCTTTTCTCTGCGTTCCATACACAGACTTTGGCACTTGCGATCTCCTTATGCCCTTTTTATACACATGTGTAGTCTCTCTCTACCTATTAGTGAAGCTTGGTGCTATTTCCACCTCCGTTAATCAAATTCTACGTGCCACATATCTCAAACTTTTAGGTTAGATTTTCGAGTAACTTTTTTCTTTTAACCTTGCCCCAATTGTCAGCTAGGTCGAGATTGCGCCTAGCAGGAACCGCACTCGGAATCTCACACTCTCTGAAAAGAAGTGAAATTGCGATCGCTCAATCAATTCGGCCGATTTCTCGACTATCATGAAAATTGAATGTCGTTTCCAAATGCATCAACGGGAACAATCTCCTTTGTCACGAAGGGGATGTGGAGAATATGAGTGAAATTTTGAGAAGGAGGAAGCAGTTGCACCAAATTAAATTTGGGGGGGGAGCCAACCACACCCTCTTCAATTGCTGAGCTGCCATAGAAGAAAGCCACAGGAGAAGGAATCTCCTAATTGAATGGCCCCTCTTTGTTTCCTTTCGATAAGAGGAATGGACATCACCCTTCTCCTCTCTTGTCACCACCCAAAGAAAACAAGGCCCATACCTTTCTTCTCACTTTCCACTTGAAGAGTTTTGATTTGGTCAATGATCTGTCATCTTTATTACTTTATTGCAAAAGGAAAAAAAAAAGAAGGAAAAAAAACAACAAACAAGAGACAAAAATGCCCTTGACTAGCTTAAAGATCAAGTCCTCCTTTAATAACATAGTCACTTCACGCGCTTATTTTTTTTAAAAAAAGAGCACTTCATGATCTCATTTGAAATTTTTCCTATAAAAACCCCCGCAACTCAACAGCAAAAGTCACTTTCTTTACATTTTTTAAAGTACAACACATAAATCAACTAGTTTTTACTAGTTAATTAGCCATTTTTAGCTAATATTTGCAGCACGTCTACTGCTAGTGATAGATAGCCTTCTGCGGTGGGAGTTTCGAGATTCAAGAGAGCTTGAGGGTCCTGGGAAGCATAGATTCCAACTGGGTACGAAGTGGTCCCAGAACATATCTACTGTGAGGGCACAAACCCTCTGCCATGTGCCTCTTCTGCAAGAATTCTGTGGGGTTCGTAGTGGAATCAGCTTGAAAGTCGAGGGAAAAGCAGATTTCTCTTTCACCAACAGAATCAGATTTGTACGTTAGGTTGAAAGTGTCAATCCCATAAAAAGTAAAAAAGAAACTAGGAACAGTGATAGCCAACTTCTATGGCCCGTGAAGTTTCACAACTTTCTACCTAGGGAAAAAAAAAAATGAAGTCCCACGTGAAACATGTCATCCACTCACGCCTAATCTATGTTGGATTTAGCCAAGTCTAATTTTCAAATGGTTTTCTTATATTGCTTATTTCAATACGGAGAGTCGATTGGCTTGAAGAAGCATTTCTCGGTACGACTAGTAAAGCTTCGACTTCGAATCCATAATAAGTTTCACAGTGCTCTTTGTTGACTCGTTCCTATAAAAGAAGAACGTTATGTTGTCTCCATCAATCTATCGATTCCATCCTATCATTGCGAAAGCATAATAAGATCAGGCTCATCATGGTTCCTATATCTCTAATGAAGTTTTCGTTTAGGCAGCAGTACTTGATGGTTTAGCAAGTGGGTCTGATCCCCATCACGGACACTTGCCAGGAAAGATATGTAAATTAGGGTAAAAGCCCAACTGCTTAATTAATTCAGGAGTATCATTAAAGCGCATCAAAATTAAAAGGACATGATTTGAATGTAGAAGAAAAAAGCCATCTCCTTTGCTTTAGAAAGCAGAAAACCCACGGGTGCCGGTGCTATAAGGTCGAAGCTTTTTCCCCCAGTCAGTAATGTTACAGATCCCGCCTGTTTGGCGTTTCGGCCGTACTTGATTGGGGACTTGGTGGCTCGCCCGCGCTCCACCGAGATCCAAAGCGCGAAACAGTGAGTTCGGAAAAAGCCCGACCTGATCGAAGTTGATCAAAATCGAACCCGCCTGGGCCGAAAAGCAATATGCTATTCTCGCCATTGACGCTGCTTTGGCGAGAAAAAGACTGGCCGGGCCAGAACGTGAGGAAAAACGCCTGCATCCTAACGAGTTGATGCGCCCCCGCATTTTAGAAAAGTGGGTCTTTTTCTAGAAGCTCTGTCCTGCTTTGTACCCCGAAAAGCTCACAGTCGACTAGGGTCCAATCTTCCCGCCTACCTACCAACTAATACATTCACTCTGTTTCAGGAAAACCGGTCCTGCAAAGAAAGTTTGTCTGCATAGCTTTTCCAGCTAAAAGAGTTAAGTTGCGCTGCAAAATAAGACAGAACAGACGGTCGTCCAACAGGCTGAATTGACGTGGTTTGGTAAGAAGCAAGACGAGTGAGGCCGAGCAATTGGAAGGGGAAAAAAAGAAAGCATTGCTGCGACAGCCGTTCATCATGGTGACCCAATTGCGACCAATGCAGGGGCCTGCATGTGCACGCAAGAACCGATCCATTTGATTGAACAAACAACCTTTAGATTTCTCATTTGACGCTTTCGAGATTAAAGAAAAGAACAATCCAATCATGTGACGGGCATCCTATGTACAAACTCAAACAGACTTGCAAGTCCGCTGAGTATAATTACAGTGAAGGTGCGTGTGACTTAACGCTCAGCTTCTCGTGGAAGGCCCAAAGTACATGCAGATAGGGGGTTGATCCTAAAGATAGAAAGTACCGCCGAGGGGACTGTCCATATCCCGTCACCGCATATCAGGCCAGAAGCAACGGCTCCTGCAAAGTCCTCCGCATCCTTCCTATTAATTCTCTCCCAGATGAACAATATTACGGTCCCAACAAACATGTCGATTGCAAAGTAGGCTCCAATGTAGAATGGGACAGCCATAGCCATTGGAATGGGGATAAACTGGGAGACCTTCTTGGGAGTCATGTCCCTCAGGAGATTTATAACCAGAGCTGCCACGAAAAACCCTAGACACATGGCGAGACAGTTCTTGGGAAGCTCAGAGAAGCCCTCGATGCCCAAGATAGCCATTTCCCTGAATATTACAGCATATGGTGCTTTGTATGGTCCATCAGGTGCCCCGATATCAAAAGCAGTCCAAAACAACCAAAATGTGAGTGGGGCAATGATACAACCCATGGCCGTTCCTACCAGCTGACTCACAAACATGGATTTTGCAGAAGATAAAGTTAGGTAACCAGTCTTGAAATCTTGCATAAGATCAGCGGCTGTTGAGACAATGGACATCATAACCCCACATGCTGCTAAACCAGCTACCACACCCCCATTAGACCCAACCAAAGACGCAACCATAAAGAGTCCAATCTTCCCATAAGTTGAGGCCAAACTCCAATCCGTTAGGCCAGTACCGTAAGAGTTGCAGAAGGCAAGCGCAGGAGCAATAATGTAGGAACTTAGAACCAGATACCACCGAAGCGGTGGAAAAAGCATTGGAATTGCAATGGTGGATATTGCAGCAAGGCCCAGATAGCCAGACGCTGCAAACCAGGAGGGTATTCGATCTTTCAAAAATATCTGATCTCTTTTCCTTTGCTCCATCACTATCTTGGAACTCTCGCCGTCTGCATAATTCATAAAAATCAAATGCTACGCAAGGGCGGACAATGTTCTTCCACAGGCACTAAATAAAAGTGAAATGAAATGACTCTGGCACTAGTATAGAAGATACTTTCATCGTACATCGTACATTATAACTAAAGATAAATGCTCCTTTTCGAGAAAATGGAACTAAAGATGTTTAGAAAAACCAGAAGAAGGTAACACAAACATTCAGGGTACACTAACGTCCTGACCAGGTACCTCAGAGTCAATAATTGAAACTCGAGATGTATGTTCTTTTTCAGTCGGTGCTGATTAGATAACCTGATCTAAAGATCAATTCAGCAATCAGTTGAAACATCAATGGTGACTCGAAGAAGCAGTAGGTCTGATGCAGGGTGCTCACTAGAATATGCAATAGATGGGCCACATCAATTATAGCTCACAAGTAGGTTTCAGATGCATTTGATTTTAAAAATTCATTATCTACGGAATCATCAATAGATGAGAAATCCATTCCATCATGAAATGACAATGAGTATGCCAATTTCTCATCCACTAGCTTCAATTATATAAAAGCTACATGATTAATATCCTTACCAAGAGCCTCCATGATGATCGGCAGGTTGCTAGTCTTGCTGCCTTTGTTGAACATCTCTTTAACAGTTATTCCTATTATCTTGATCAAATTGTAGAGACCATCCCCGAGAATGAGAGAAATAGCTATGAAAACCTGAAACAGAAAGGAAACAGAGAGGGAAGTTGCTCCTAAGTGAGTAGGCAATGAGAAAATTTCACAACAAATGTGCCATCTCCTACTCATCTCCATCAGCCAAAGCAACATTTTGGAAGCAAGCACATTAGCAACAAAACTTGAGCTCGGTGCTTATCTAATAGTACATACGGATCCAAGCTAGTAATTAACATATATGTTCTTGCACCTTATATCCATAGAGACCTTTGAAGTCATTGCTGCCAAGATCAGCCGGATACCAATCCCCAGCGTGTTTTGAAACGAAAGGCCAGAGGAAACCCCATGATATAATTGCCCCAAGTAGAACAGAACAGTTAACTATGTGGGGACAGATTAGACCACATCCAACATAAGTTGGGCTAAAGTCAAAATAGAACCTGCATGAAGAGTGTGATGCATGATCAGCACAAAACCTCAAGCAGTTTAGTGAGTGTCCGAAGTAAAACATGCAAAGTCGACACTGAACGGCAGGCAAGCATGTGTGTATGTTATAGAGATAGATAGAGAGAGAGAGAGAGAGAGAGAGAGTTACGTGTTCTTAAACAGAGTCAAGCCAAGGCTGGGGAAATTATCAAATCCACATGAATCGCCAATACCACTGAAGAACCACTTGAAGCAGCTCCATGATAGACTTATGCTCAAGTATTTTCCAAGGCAACTAACTTGCTTGCTGGGAAATCAACACAGCAGAAAATCACATAACGCACAACTAGTTATGAGAGATTTAACAGTTTGTACAAGGAACCTTTTAACACTTTAAGACTAAATCGAGCGAATGCAGACTACAGATGGGAAATGTTTTCCAGTCCCATTATCTCAATAGAGTCCCAATCATCTCAAATTCATAGTTGCAAGCCTGAAGATCCTTGAAAGCAGAAAGTAGGGCAGATAAAGCATATGGTTCCCTTCAGCCTTGCTTACCCAGCAAGTTCAGCTCCACTGTTTGTGTGAAAGCTGTTTATTAGCATAGCTGTTGCAGTGCCACTTGGATAAGTGAGTTTATAATCCATGACCATAACCTGTGACAATCGAACAAAGAAAAAGAGAAGATTAGGACAGGGTGACATGCAGTAGTGCTCATGATACTTGCAAATATATATTTACAGCGTAATAATTCAGATTTTAGCATTGTAAACCTACAAATCAAGTACGTACATTCATAAACTGTTCCACTTCAAAAATGGATAAGTTGTATTTACCGTCACCAACCTTTCGAAGAGGAACAAGGCTAAAGAGTCCAAGAAAGCTGACAACAAACAAGAATCCAACCATCCATCCCAAGCCTGGGTTTATAACATCTGCTGCCCGATTACCGGGATAATCAGCACCAATGAGCTGATATGTCCTTTCATCCATTGCAATCAAGTATGAACCAAATCCACCTTTCAATAATCAAACACGAAGTTAAGCCCAAGAAAATGTTAAAGTGATAATTGAAGTTTATGTGGGAAAAAAAATACTATGAAGATGTTCGAATAGGAAGTTGATCGGACAGGTTACGCATCAGTATCTCCTCGACGACCTAACCACACATCAGAATCATGACAACAATCAACAATGTAAACCCGATGCCATCCATAAGCAGATGATGGTGCCTCCTTCTTACTATACTAAGCAGGAAACTAATTTTCTTTTTGGTTAGAAGTAAAATTCCAATGAAGTGGGAAATAGATTGGCGTACGGTCTATCTTAGGACGAAGTGGAGGAAAGCTATTCGCATTGTGGAGGGGCAGATTCCCTATGTCCCAGATTGTCCATTTTAGTCCCTTTTTCCGTATGTATTTTATATTTGTATCCATATCTTTGTTTTTTTATTAGTATATTTTATGTATTTCTATTCGGATTCATCGACTGCTGACCCTAACTAGATGGGATAAAGGTGATGTGGTTGTTGATGTTAGAAGCAAAATTCTGCACATAGACATGCCAAAATCATCAATATAAAGTCTTTTTTTTTTTTTGTCGAACATCAATATAAAGTCAAATCACACAAAAGAGCTTTAATTCCATTAGCACTCTAAAAGATAACACCAACGATGATGCAA